>WNGS01098339.1:56634-78813 GCA_020271785.1 Procambarus virginalis
TTCCCTTTGGGGTGATGTTCTGACGAACACCCTGGGGTCGCCTTCTTGAGCCGTTTATCCTCCCTTCTTCCCTGTCTCTTCGAATTCTTTGAGGCCCACACATTTGGACTCTCCGACTCGCCCCCACACCCTTTCCTGTCTTGATCTTTCTGTTTGCTCGTCTTCTCTTTACTTAGATTTCACGTGGCAGATTCTTGATGACCTCCATGGCAGTGACCATTTCTCCATCCTTGTTACCTTTTTCACTCTTCGCCCTCCCCTCTCCTTCCCTAGGTGGCAGTTTGCGAATGCGGACTGGAACCTCTTTACCCTCAGTGCTGCTCTCTCTGACTACTCCCTTGCTCTCCCCTCCGCTTTCATGACACTGAACGCTGCCTTCCGCTCTATTCCTCACTCTTCTTCTCGGCTCCATGGAAGTTCGTTTCCTGGTGGAATGCAGACTGCGCTCGAGCTGTCAGCTGTAAGCGTGCAGCCTGGAAGAGAGACGTGACTGCCGTCGGCGGACGGCCGATTCTTTTCTTTTGGAAAGCGTATGCGGTGGCCCGTAGGGCCATCCGTACGGCTAAACGTGAATGTTGGGCATCTTATGTCTCCACCATTACGTCCGAAACTCCTCTGCCACAGATCTGGAAGCGTATCCGCAAGATAGCGAGTAAGTTCGTTCCCGATGCTTGACTGGTCATTCACCTTCGTTTTACTCTTGTTGGGGACCCGTTGCAGGTCGCTAACAAACTGGGTTCCCACTTTTCTTCTGTTAGCTCTGGTATTCATCTTCCCCAATCTTTCTTTCTTCGTAAACCTGTCCTTACGTCTCGTCCTTTAGATTTCTGCACTCGTCTTCGACTTCCTATAACGATCCCTTCTCTCTCTCTCCGAAATTCATTCTGCCCTAGCCCTCTGCGGTTCTAAGGCGGCGGGATCCAATGGTATTTATTATGAGATGCTACCCCTTCTCCCTCCGTGCACGTTTCAGTATTTACCGAGTCTGTATGATCGGATCTGGGAGTCGTCGTCAGTCCCTGAGAACTGGCTCGATGCCGTTGTCCTCCCTGTTCGCAAACCAGGGTCTCTGGGAACATCCCCTAAGGACTTTCGCCCTATTACCCTCACAAGTTGTGTCTGCAAACTCTTTGAACGTATGGTTAACGTTCGTCTGATGTCGTTCCTGGAACACCATCACCACCTCTCCTTCTCAATTTGGTTTCCGCAAGTGCCGCAGCATGACAGATGTCCTGGTGAACTTGGAGGTCTATATTCATACTGCTTTTGCTGCGAAGACCTCCGTTGTTGCCATCCTTTTTTTGACCTGGAAAAGGCTTACGACACCACTTGGCGATATCATATTCTATCCTAGCTTCATTCTTTTGGCCTTCGTGGTCATCTCCCTCTTTCTCCACAGCTTCCTCTCTCGTCGTTCCTTTCGGGTGCGGCTTGGTACCGCGCTCTGCCTCTTTTCAGCAATACGAAGGTGTGCCCCAAGGTAGTGTTTTGAGCACTACTCTTTTTCTGGTTGCCCTCAATGGTCTTCTTTCCTCTCTTCCTTCAGGTGTCTTCTCCGCTCTCTATGTTGATGATCTTACCCTTTACTGTCAGGGTGGTGATTTGCCTCTCCTTCAACGCCGGCTTTAACTTGCGATTGATGCCGTGTCGTCTTATGCCATGACTTGAAGCCATGATCGGTGGCCCAAGACCTATGCCATGACTTTTACTCGGAAACGGGTCATTCTTCGTCCCTCTTTGTCACTTTATGGTCATCCCCTTGAGTACAAAGATTCCGCGAAGCTTTTAAGGTTATTCTTTGACACTCATTTGTCTTGGTCGCCCCATATCTCTTACCTCCATGTTGAGTGCTCTAAGGCCCATACCCTCCTTCGGGTATTATCCCATACTTCTTGGGGAGCGGATAGGCGCGCACTCCTTGCTTTACATTCCTTTCTCGTCCTGTCTAAGCTCGATTATGGTTGCTTGCTTACTCGTCTGCTTCTCCTTCCACTCTTTGCCATCTTGATGCTTTGCACCATACTGGGGTGCGCCTCAGTTCTGGTGCCTTTCTTTCAACTCCTCAGCTTGAATGTTGAGACTGGCTTCCTGTCTCTCCAGGACCGCCGTGATCGCTACTGTCTTGCGTTGTCCTTACAACATCCTTCCTCTCGCCTCTGTCGTGCTTTAACTTTTACCCCTCCTGAGGTTCCTGTTCCTCTTCACCACCTCGCTCTTTCTGTCCGGTTATTTCGCTTGCAGGATTCTCTTACCATTCGTATTTCTAATATTTCTCCTCGTGTTGTTCCTTCTTTACCCTTGTTATCTTCCTTGAGGTTATCTTGAGATGATTTCGGGGCTTTAGTTTCACTGTGGCCTGGTTCTCAACCAGGCCTCCACCCCCTGGAAGCATCCCGTGACAGCTGTCTAACATCCAGGTACCTATTTCACTGCTAGGTAACAGGGGCATAGGGTGAAAGAAAGTCTGCCCATTGTTTCTCGCCGGCGCCCGGGATCGAACCTAGGACCATAGGATCACAAGTCCAGCGTGCTGTCCGCTCAGCCGACCGGCTCCGTGGAGAGCCCCCTTCCGCAGTTTTGTACATACTTGACCAGTATTACTAAAGCTTTTACCCCTCCTACGGTTCTCAAACGCCTTTTCCTTGAGCAAACTTCTTCTCACTCTCGCTCTGTTTCCGTCTTCACTTATGGGTCTAAGTCTGTGGATGGTGTTGGCTACTCTGTTGTTTTTTCCAGATCGTACTTATATGTGTCGCTTACCTCCGAAAACCAGCATAAAGCTCCGCTGTGAAGATGCTATTCTCTATGCTCTTCGTCTCCTGCTTTCTCGTTGTCAATCTTCCTTTGTAGTTGTTGTTGACTCTCGTAGTGCCCTCATGGCTCTCAGGTCCTTTAATCCGGTTCATCCAGAAGTTGCCGAGATCCAGCATTGACTGTTTCTTGTTCACAGTAAGTTTAAGTCGGTTGAGTTTTGTTGGGTTCCCAGCCATATTGGTGTCTCTTTGAATGAGCGTGTGGATGCTGCCGCCAGGGACGCTGTCCGCTCTTGTCCCATCTCTCATAAAGGTATTCCTTATTCCAACTTTTATCCATTCCTCCATCCTTACCCATTGGCAGGCTTGCTGGTCGTCTGTTACTGGTAACGAACTACGTTCTCTTAAATGTTGTTTCCTCGTGGCCGTCCTTCTACCACCGTAACTGGCGATGGGAAACGGCTCTGGCGAGGTTGCGTATTGGCCATATGCGCTTAAATCAAGGTCACTTGATGGAGCGCCGCCCTGCTCCTTATTGTCCTAATTGCATTGTCCCTCTTATGGTCATGCATATCCTTCTTGAATGACCTGACTTCCAGGATGAGCGTGTGTCCTGCTTTCCAACCGGCCCTCGCGGTCACCTGTCCTCAATAGAATTCTTGGTGACTGATACTTTTGATATCGCATCTCTCCACTAGTTCACTCTGGCAAATTCACCTCCATTAAGCCTTGGTGTTGCTGTTCCGTTCAGTGTCTTGTCTAGACATCTCTGGGCAGTAGCACATGCTGCTCACTGTTGGCCACAGGTCAGGAAACCTGGCCAATGACCACACAATACAGGCTCGAATTGGGTAAGTTAACCAAATACTGGGCAGCCACGACCCACCTGCTCACCTTACAAGTGGCGATAAACCCTTGTCAGAAACCTCCAGATGCGAAGAACCGAAAAGGTCGAACCAGTGAAAAATCGCACTCAATCGGCTGAAAGAGGCAGAGCCATGGGAAAGTGCCCAAGTTGACATACCGGGCTAAAGGAACTGGGAACCAAGGCTGAGCTGTTTACCAAGGAGACAGAAGGATCACCATTCCCCAGTACAACTCTGGTCTAGACAGCATCCGGATTAGCAGCTGGACTGGGAAAAAGATATAAGTACCCCCCCCCCCCACGGCCTGTCCAGCCAAAAAGCATCCATTGCAAGACCCTCAACGGAGCCATGCAGGAGTGAAGACGCCAGTTTTCAACTAATGTGCAGGCGTCCACCTCTAGATGACAATTGTTAGCTAAGCCAGCATAAAGGTGCTTCATAGACAGTTCATTCCATGGAAATGGTTGAGCAATGAGAACATCCATTGGTCTCACGGACACACATCTCCACACACAAAATGTACAGAGAACAAATTCCTGAAAATCCAGAAGCCTACCTACACAAGTTTAGTTACGAGTGGATACGATCTCATGGAAGGAACTACTGGGAAGTAGTCGATCTTGAGCAAGAGAACAGTCTATAGAGGAAACAGAATCCTCTGCAGACTGCTACACAGCAACAGCCTCGTGCACCGTGCTGTGCGCCCGACGGAACGGTCCCATTCAACGTCCCTGGGAAGCCTGGCGGACGCTGGTTACAAAGCCCTGCTCCAGATCAGAGGCGTCCATGAACACTTCATACAACATGGAGGGGGGAAAGGGGGATGGAGCCACAGAATTGAACCTGATGGTTCTGGCAGCAGAGGAACCTTTAGAACATCCAGAGCCATACCCTGCCCAGAGAAAATAATTAAGGCAAATTTACTGCCATCCAACATTGACTGGATCCAACACCGATTTACTGCGACTGGGATGACGATGCAAGCAGAGCAGAGTTGCAGGATGCAGGGAGAGAGATAATGACCAGGAGTCCCAAATGAGGTACAGCAAAAGTCCAAATTTATGACAGAACCAACCACCAGTTCACCAGGAACCTGAATCTGGCAAGCTTGGAATGAAGCAGAGCGAGTATTTCATACCTTAAATATAGCTGGGCCCTGATTGGTGGACAGCAACCGTGTGTGGCTCCCCTTCGCACGCCTTTAGGCAGAGAGAAGACAACAGCACATTGGTGACCAAGTTCCTCTTGATCCTCCCACTAGATTCGGGCTTGTACATCCCTATTGGCAGAATAGTGAGATCTCGCCAGTCTTCCATTCTAGCTCTTGACTACCTTAAGAAGCCTAGACTTGCTTAAGCTACTCTCTCAGAAACCTACAGCTCAATGTGAGCCCTTGTTACCGATACACATTCTGTAAAACTACAACTCAATGTGAGCCCTCGTTACCGATACACAATGTCTCACACAAGATTGGCTGCCATTAACCCCTATGCAACCACCTCATCAACCTGGAGAAGATGTAGTCAGGTCACCACTACCCGTGCCAACCTGGTAAAAATGTGCCGATCAAGATTAAAGTAGAAAGGCAGAACCTTAAAAGTGGCAAGCCTGATGCTCCCCAATGAATCCTAAACAGTCCCTAAACCGTGGATAAATCAGGACGGGCCAGAACATGTCTTTGACAACGGACAGCATCAGTCTGCCTATAAAATCAGGCGAACTTGTGGCCGAGTGAACATGTTGAAGGTAGGACAAGAAATGAAATCCAAGGCCCCAATGGCTTCGTAAAAGTGTCATTTCTAGAAGTGCCTAGCAATCGGCGAATTCGGTGAAAACCAAAGATTATTTGATCGTTTAGGTAACAGACGATAGTTGATCTTGCAGCTATGTTTGACATGCCAAGCTACAACTTTATGGATAGTTTGTACATGGCCTTCACACATTGCACTTGATTGGGTTCCAGTATTGACAGGATGATTATGGGGTAATGACCACATAGCTATTAGCTTTTTCAATTTAAAGTATTTAACAAATATACATTTATTTGTATAGTGTCATTGATTTTTATTTTCCAGCCAAATAAATCTTCGACAAACATCCTATATTATAATTAAATTTGAAAATATTTTTCAATGCCACATTAATCTGATATTTCGGTTTCATAGCGAGTCCATTCTTTGAAATGAAGCACAGAATATGACTAAAGCTAGGCTGTTTTTTTTCTTTTGTGCGTATACTCGCCTATTTGTGCTTGCGGGGATTGAGTTCTGGCTCTTTGATCCCTTCTCTCAAATGTCAATCAATTCATGTACAGGGTCCTGAGCCTACTGGACTCTATAATATCTATACTTGAAACTGTGTATGGAGTCTTCCTCCACATCACCACTTCGTAATGCATTCCATTTGTCAATCACTCTGACACTAAAAGAGTTCTTTCTAATATCTCTGTGGCTCATTTGGACACTCAATTTCCACCTGTGTCCCCTAGTGCGTGTGCCCATTGGGTTAAATAGCATGTCCATATCTATCCTATCAATTCCTTTGAGAATCTTGTATGTGGTGATCATGTCCCCCCTAACTCTTCTGTCTTCCAGCGACGTGAGGTTTAACTCCCGCAGTCTCTCCTCGTAGCTCATACCTCTCAGCTCGGGTACTAGTCTAGTGGCAAACCTTTAAACCTTCTCCAGTTTAGTCTTGTGCTTGACTAGATATGGACTCCAAGCTGGAGCTGCATACTCCAGGATTGGTCTGACATATGTTGTATACAAAGTTCTGAATGATTACTTACTAAAGTTTTTAAATGCCGTTCTTATGTTGGCCAAACTGGCATATGCCGCTGATGTTATCCGCTTGATATGGGCTTCAGGGGACAAGTCTGCCGTGATCTCAACCCCCAAGTATATATCTCTGTCTCTCTCTCTCTGTCTGTCTGTCTCTGTCTCTTTCTGCCTGTCTCTGCCTCTCTCTGTGTCTGTCTGTCTCTCTCTCTGAGTCTGTCTGTCACTGTCTGTCTGTCTGTCTGTCTCTGTGTCTGTCTGTCTCTCTCTCTGTGTCTGTCTGTCTCTGTCTCTCTCTGTGTCTGTCTCTCTGTCTGTCTGCAACCCGTCCTCGCAAATTCGTATAGTCAATATTGACTTATTAAATACGTGCATAGGTGACATACTAAACATAATTGTTTACCTTGAAAAGCTTCATAGAAAAAACCGACCTTACCTAACCTTGTTAGTATGTTAAGATAAACATCTTATAGCTTCGTAATTACAATTGTTACTTAACCTATTATAGGTATAGGTTAGGAAATAATTGTAATTACGAAGCAATAAGATGCTTATCTTAACATACTAACAAGGTTAGGTAAGGTCGGTGTTTTCTATGAAGCTTTTCAAGGTAAACTATTATGTTTAGTATATCACCTATGCACGTATTTAATAAGTCAATATTGACTATACGAATTTGCGAGGACGGGTTGCTGTCTGTCTCTCTGTGTCTGTCTGTCTCTCTTTCTCTTTCTGTGTCTGTCTCTATCTCTCTCTCTCCAAGAATTTCATCTCCCAAATGATTCCTTGTATCTGGTCTCCTGCTCCCTACACCTATCTTCATTACATTACATTTGCTTGGGTTAAACTCTAACAACTTGTTCGACCATTCCTTCAGTTTATCTAGGTCTTCTTGAAGCATCAAGCAGTCCTCCTCTGTCTTAATCCTTCTCATAATTTTGGCATCGTAAACAAACATTGAGAGGAATGAGTCTATTCTTTCCGGGAGATCATTTACGTATATCAGAAACAGGATAGGTCCAAGTACAGAGCCCTGTGGGACTCCACTGTTGACTTCACGCCAATCTAAGGTCTCAGCCCTCACTGTAACGTGTGTATGTATACTTATCCAATTTATCTAATTACCTAATTGTGCTTGCGGGGGTTGACCTCTGGCTCTTTGGTCCCGCCTCTCAACTGTCAGTCAACTAATGTACAGGCTCCTGAGCCTACTGGGCTCTAGCATATCTACACGTGAAGCTGTGTATGGAGTCAGCCTCCACCACATCACTTCCTAATGCATTCCATTTGTCTACTGCTCTGACACTGAAAAAAAAAATTCTAAAGTCTCTCTGGCTCATTTGGGCACTCAATTTCCACCTGTGTTCCCTAGTGCGTGTGCCCCTAGTATTTTATTTTTTTTTTGCAGGGATATTCCTGCGCGGGCCCAAAGCCTCTGACTGGCCCACTAAGTGTGGTTTGTTTCTGTTTTACTTGGGCGGAGTATGAGTATTTATGACTCGTATGGTCGCTTATGCCCCTAGTAGTAAATAGTCTGTCTTTATCTACCCTATCAATTCCTTTGAGAATATTTTGTGGTGATCATGCCCGCTCTAACTCTTCTGTCTCCCAGTGGCGTGAGGTATAATTCCTGTAGTCTCTCCTCGTAGCTCATACCCCTGAATTCGGGTCTGGTGGCAAACCTTTGAACTTTTTCCAGTTTAGTCTTATGCTTGACTAAATATGAACACCATGCTGGAGTCGCATACCCCAGGATTGTACTGACATATGTGGTATACAAAGTTCTGAAAGATTCCTTACACAAGTTCCTAAAGGCCGTTCTTATGTTAGCCAACCTGGCATATGCCGCTGATGTTATTCTCTTGATATGAGCTTCAGGGGACAGGTCTGGCGTGATATCAACCCCCAGGTCTTTCGCTCTCCCTGACTCTTGACGTATTTCATCTACCAAATGATACCTTTGATATATCTTGATTATATATATGTCGTACCTAGTAGCCAGAACGCACTTCTCAGCCTACTATGCAAGGTCCGATTTGCCTAATAAGCCAAGTTTTCCTGAATTAATATATTTTCTCAAATTTTTTTATTATGAAATGATAAAGCTACCCATTTCATTATGTATGAGGTAAATTTTGTTTTATTGGAGTTAAAATTAACGTAGATATATGACCGAACCTAACCAACCCTACCTAACCAACCCTACCTAACCTAACCTATCTTTATAGGTTAGGTTAGGTAGCCGAAAAAGTTAGGTTAGGTAGGTTGACTCTTGAAGTATTTCATCTCCCAAATGATACCTTTTGATATACCTTGATATCAAACATATATATATATATATATATATATATATATATATATATATATATATATATATATATATATATATATATATATGTCGTACCTAGTAGCCAGAACGCACTTCTCAGCATACTATGCAAGGCCAGATTTGCCTAATAAGCCAAGTTTTCATGAATTAATAAATTTTTACAATTTTTTTCATATGAAATGATAAAGCTCCTCATTTCATTATGTACAAAGTCAATTTTTTTTTATTTGAGTTAAAATTAACGCAGATATATGACCAAACCTAACCAACCCTACCTAACCTAACCTAACCTATCTTTTTATGTTAGGTTAGGTTAGGTATCCGAAAAAGTTAGGTTAGGTTAGGTTAGGTAGGTTAGGTAGTCGAAAAGTATTTAATTCATGAAAACTTGGCTTATTAGGCAAATCTGGCCTTGCATAGTAGCCTGAGAAGTGCGTTCTGGCTACTAGGTACGACATATATATATATATATATATATATATATATATATATATATATATATATATATATATATATATATATATATATATATATAAAAAATATCTCCCAAATTATACAAAATGTTGTGGTTGTGTGTGTGTGCGCGCGCGTGTACAATTATATATTCAACAGAAGTGGCAAGGACTATAACAATTAAAGTAATAACAGGCTTCATCACTGAACACAATGTCATCTAGGGAGGTGGTTAAACCACACAATGTCTGAGCTGTGCATTCAGAGTTCCACTCATTTGACTCGTCTCAATATAATTCATGAACCAAAGTTTCTTACATATGGAAAGTTTCCAGAATTTTCGTAGTGGACATGTGACAAATTCAGAATTCCCCACTAGTTTTCTCAGTGTTTTGAGACTCCTGGCAGTGGTCCTGTTACCTACTCCGCTCTTGCCACCGACTCGTGCCTAACACAGAGTTATCTTTACCCAGCCCTATCAAGATTCTGTCTAAAAGGATGGATCCCCAAAACTCCTCTGATATAATAAACATAGGCACCAGAGGTGAACTGAAGGTGAAGAGGTGAACACAAAAACACTAATTAAAGTATAACATGTGTATTTATCTTAGACAAAAGTTGTGTTCTCTGGCTATACACACATCTATACTTGTAATAATAATATGAATAGGTGGCTTCATACAATATATCTTGTAATCACTGATTAGAATATTTAACCTAGCCACAAAACACAAGAACATAACTATACTTAGCTCTAGGTGTTTCCCAGATCAACTCCCCCACGAACCACTGAAGTGGCAGGCTCGCATCAATTGCGCTTTGGCTATTCCCGCAGTTACCACAAGGCAGATACATTCTCTAATAAAACACACTACATACGAAAGTTACCACTTTCAGACACACAATAATACTAACAATGTTTTGTTCATTCTAATAATATAATTAAACAAATAGTAATTTTAGTAATTTAAGAATATTTATTAATGTATATAATGGTTCAACAAGCTGGCAACGTACACTGGCGGACTCCTCTCTATCAAACTCACACATCCAAGACCTGTTCGTCCAACATGAAAAATCATGTACAGTATATACCACAAGTTGAGTACCAGTGTAGAAGCATCGATGGTATTATGGACATTATTAATTATGATGTAAACATTTTATAAATATAGACTTGAGAAAAAGGGAACAAGGCTGGATGCACTGAGTGTTACCTGATACTGTCATGTTCATAGCAAACGGCACCATCCGTTTGTATGCGCTGCGTTTCATACGCCAGCAGTAGAAAAACAGAGCGTACAGGACGCCCGCCAAGCTTGGAAGCTGCTAGTCATATATCTTTTATAAGTATTAAAGTCAGTAACCAAGCAATGGCTTTATATCAACCCTACAACCAGGACTTCCTCAGCATTACACAGCACCACACTGGCGACGAGGATAAACTGTGAACGCAGGTATTTGTCGCCCCGGAGGAGAAGTCGTGCTGTCTGTGAGCACCATACCAATGCTGTGCTACCAATGCTGTGTGCTGACCGAGGCTGTGTGCTAACCAATGCTGTGTGCTAACAAGCTGTGTGCTGAGGAATCTGCGATATCTGCCGATTCTGTGTACGAAACGACGCTTTGATGCTGTGTACAAAACCCGATGTTTTGAGTACGAAACGACGCTCTGTGCTACACAATTCTTCATGCTGGTGATGCTGTGAACTGTCTGCTGTGTTGACAGTGCTGAAAACTCCTCAAACAACATCGCTGCCAACTGCTGTGCCAACTGCTGTGCAAGCTGCTGTGCAGCTATGAGTAGGAACAACACCACATGTACACAAGGCTAGGTAAAAGGTCAGTTGCTGCTGTATTGTGCACTGTTGTGAACTTTTGCTTTAAAATGCTTGTGTGCTTTGCAAACTTTTAAAGTAATTACAGTGAATTCTTAACTTACATATACAGTGTAGTAAGTGTTTAGTATTCTGAGGAACATTTAAGTGATAAGTTAACATTTATACAGTTAAAATGGCAAATATACCTCAGTTTCCTGCATTTGATCCCGACTGTGACCAGACAAACCTGTCACAGAGGTGGACCAGATGGCTTAAAAGGTTTGAAATTTTTTTTATTGTTTCTGACATCAAAAGTGCTGAAAGAAAACATGCCTTTCTACTTCATTGTGTAGGTGATCGAGTTTGCGACATCTTTGACACACTGAAAGACACTGGTGGTGTCAAAGATTATGACATTGACAAAGCCAAATTAACTGAACATTTCAAACCTAGGCAAAACACTGCTATGGAAATTATGCATTTCAGGAGAGCCAAACAACTCTCTAATGAAACTGTTGATCAATACCACAAACGTTTACAAGGTTTGGCAGCCCATTGTGAATTTGCTGATGTTGACAAAGAAATGAAACGACAAATAATTGAAACATGCACATCTACACGTCTCCGTCGAAGAGCTCTAGAACTTGTCGATGATGAAAGTTCTCTTACCAAGATACCGGATATTGCTCGTCGAATGGAAGATGCTGCACGTGATGCTCGTGTCATGGAGTGCAGTGCAAACAACTGTTCTACCACTGTTACTAACAGTGATGAGGTGCGTAAGGTTCAGGGAGGACACCGTGATCAAAGAAAATATCATGGCAAACCTAACTGCAAATTGAGCCGAGAACCACATCACAACTGGAGTCATGGAACATGACTCAAGCACTCACAACGATCCACATCAGAGGGTATCAACAATAAATGTTACAATTGTGGAGGAGACTACCCACACCAAGGTAATGTTTGTCCTGCTCAAGGTAAGAAATGCTATGAGTGTGGAAAACTAGGTCATTTTGATGCTGTCTCTCGTTCCGCACTAAAGAAACCACAGTCGGTGAATAAAAGCACTGTATGAGGATCAGGTCATAGGGGTCGAGGTGGCAAACACAATATTGCACCTCATATCCAGAATGTTAATAATGTACAAAACATGTCATTATACCAAGTCTGAGATGACAGTGAATGTGATTATACTTATGAAGTAAAAGGAATCACAGAATGAAATGATCATCCAAAAAACACAGAGATTATAGTATACATTGCTGGTATTTGTCTCAAAGTTCTCATTGATACTGGATCAAACATTGACACCGTTGCTGAGTGCCACTATGAGAAATTCAGAAAAGTTCCCAAAGCTTGAGAACTATAATGGCAAATCCACTGCCTATTCTTCAAAGGTAGCCTTGCCAGTGATTGGAACTTTCACTGCAGAGATTAAGTCAGAGTGCAATGCTCATTACTACATTCCATGTTGTTAGGAATGCAAAGAAGTCTTGTCGGAAAATCCGACACATTTACTAATATCAATCCAATTTGCAGATAATATTGCTGCTGTGTTGTATACACAAGTTAACCCATAGAAAATGTAACTTGTAGTGGAATTTTCCGTCTATAGAAAACGGGATATCATTGCCACATACTATTATAATTCACCAGCTATTGTGTTGGAATTATTCTTAATTACATTAGTCTTTGGACTTTTACCACCATAAACCATCTTATTTAAATTAACTTAATTATCAGAATCAAAATAGAGTAAATGTGACCCTTCTATCAAGTTACTGACATCTCTACAAAGTGAGGGAGGCGTCAGTCAGTAGGATGTGGTCAGCCATTGGCGCAGAGAGCAAATTCGGCTCCTATCATCAGCCATTGTTATTTTTACCAGAGTTGTTGGAGCGAGTAACAGCTCCTATAAATTCTCTTGGACGAAGTTTGACGAAGATCAGAGTAGTGGTCTTCCATCATCAACACGCTGTCAACAAATAAAAGGGAGGTGTCTTTCCAAAACCCGTTTACCTAATCATTTTGGCCATTAATGTTAGGTAGATATTATTGGGCAACCAGTTAGAACACGAATGATCGACTCAAAAAAGGTAATTAAGCCTTGGTCTATATGATTCATTATACAGTGTTTTCTCTGATATACCTGTCATATATTAGGATTCTGGCTTTATAGCAAGCGCCCTTTGACAGGTCAAGAAGAGGAAGCAAGACTTGGCATCAGTTACTGGGTGTTGGAAACTGCCTCAAAATAGGATAATTTGGTGTCTACATCCTCGTTATATCTGGTGAACTAAGCCTGCTGTATAATAAGATAAGGAACCTCCTCAATGTATACTAATGTGTAGTTAATACTGTAGTTTGATTGGCTGCATATATATAAATTTAATATAAACCCCCCTAATGTGTAAGGATCGATTTGTGAGATTATTGCAGAAATACAGTCCACTCAACATCATACCAATTGCTATCGAAATATATAAATTAACATAAATATAAATTCTATATAAATTCATATAAGTTAAATATGTATAAATCTTACAGGTTGGTACCCACATTATTTGGACCTTCAGAACTGGATTATTTGGTCCTTTGAACCCACATTATTGGTCATCTTCGTGTCGGATGACAGATTATTTGGTCATCTTAGTACCGGATGAACCAGTTAACCAGTGGATTCATTAAATATACTAGTGCAGTGTGATTTATACAAAGCCAGTCAAAGACGGCGGCGTTGCCTCGAGCGAGCTCAGGAGCCCCTGAAGCCCAGTTCAGCCTGATTCAGCAGTTTCATGGTCACCCACGTATTTGGAGGGTTCTTATTCCGTGAAATGACAGTGCTAATATTGAAGCCAGCCAAATTAGTGGCTGTCTCTTCACGAGATTGTTCACGGATTTCGTGGTGTTAAATTTCGCGAGAGAGATTATCTACGAATTTTGTGGAGTTAATTTCGCGAGGTCACTAATAATATTTAATACTTCTTGGTAATATTAGAAGTTTCACAGAGGCACACGGGAGCAAATTCGGCTCCTGTTAATTCCTCTTGGACGGCTATGATCTGGCAGTAAAACTCCTCAAGGATAATTATGCTGATCCAGAAGTAAGAACATCACATTTAGTTCATGAGCTGTTGCATTTACCCCCACCGGAGGCTTCAGCTGATTCACTCCAAGTCTTCAAGCTGGAGGTAGAATCATTGATCAATGCCCTCAGCCTGACAGCAGATACAAACGGGGCTGAGTGGGTCTTGAAAATAATTGTCCAGGAGAAAATACCTAGGGACATATTGAGACAAATGAGTGTTCATTACCATAAAAGCATCTTATCCATGAATGAAATATCTGAATGTTTAAAGTCAGTAGTTCATCAATTACGAACACATGACAAATTAAAACCACCAAGTAAACCCTCAGAAACCAATAATAGTAAACCCCAGAGTACCAAAGGTACTCCAAATCAATCTAGACAATATAATTCAACACCAAAGTGGAACAGTGGCAGTGTGGGCGTATATACAGTGGGACCCTCCAAGCCTATAGTTACTGTGTCACCCAAGAACGTGACACCAAAGGGTACGGGAAGCTATGGAACATGTTTGTTCTGCAATGAGAAACATTCAATGTACCACTGCCCTAATTTTTCTGATAGTGATGCCCGTGTTGAGCGACTCAAAGATTTGCAACATTGCACGAGGTGCCTCAGGAAACATAACATCGACTGTGATACCCAATTATACACCTGCAATAGGTGTAACAAAGGTCAGCACCATGCAGCATTGTGCAGACACCAAAACAACGTCTCCAAACCCCAAAGTGGAAGATAGCATTCCCACCACAGTACAGTACTTCAAGGTGCAACAAACAACGAGTGTCCCATCGGCAAAGTCTAAAGGTAATACAACTTTGCCTACTGCCCAAATTACCATCCAGAATAAGAGGGCCAAGGTCCATACCCGTGGGTTGTTTGACCATGGGTCCCAGAGAANTCAAGGTAAGGTAGGTCTTGAAAATAATTGTCCAGGAGAAAATACCAAGGGACATATTGAGACAAATGAGTTCTCATTACAATAAAAGTATCTTATCTATGAATGAAATATCTGAGGGTTTAAGGTCAGTAGTTCATCAATTACGAACACATGACAAATTAACACCACCACGTAAACTCTCAGAAACCAATAATATTAAACCACAGAGTACCAAAGGTACTCCAAATCAATCTAGACAATATAATTCAACACCAAAGTGGAATAGTGGCAGTGTGGGCTTATATGCAGTGGGACCCTCCAAGCCTATAGTTACTGTGTCACCCAAGAACGTGACACCAAAGGGTACTGGAAGCTATGGAACATGTTTGTTCTGCAATGAGAAACATTCAATGTACCACTGCCCTAATTTTCCTGATAGTGACGCCCGTGTTGAGCGACTAAAAGATTTGCAACATTGCACGAGGTGCCTCAGGAAACATAACATCAACGACTGTCAGACCCAATTACACACCTGTAATAGGTGTAACAAGGGTCAGCACCATGCAGCATTGTGCAGAGACACCAAAACAACGTCTCCAAACCCAAGGTGGAAGATAGCATTCCCACCACAGTACAGTACTGCAAGGTGCAACAAACAAACGAGTGTCCAATCGACAAAGGTAATACAACTTTGCCTACTGCCCAAATTACCATCCAGAATAAGAGGGCCAAGGTCCATACCCGTGGGTTGTTTGACCAAGGGTCCCAGAGAACATACGTCACTAAAAAGTTGGTAGATGAACTACAATTAAAGCCTGTAGCCCAGACGACATTCAACATCTCAGGGTTTATAACAGATGCAGGACCTCAAGTCTACCAGGTGGTACAACCATCAGGACGTTTAGGCAGATACATCTATCAAGTGCAAGCCATTGTGGTGGACAAAATACCAGTAGACCTACAAGTTCAAGGTCTGAGAGCAACAGCCAAATTCCTGAGAAATAGAGGAATAATATTGGCAGATAATATTAAGTCTGATCACCTCACCGACTTCGGTCTCTTTGTAGGCACAGACTACTACCATCGATTCATCGGTAGCCCTACTAAATATCAGGGCATAACCATGCTAAATTCTGCGGGAGGCAAATTACTCTCAGGCCCAGTATCAAGCCTGAGGAGACCTATGTCTGCAGATAAACAATACCAGTAGAAATATAAATTTGTCAGCTGATTATATTTCTCCAGTAGCATTATACTAAGGAGATTACAGCTGACTATAGCAACAGAGGTTGATGTTAACATCATCATTTAAAGCTGAAGATGAGTTCATGAGGCTTCAGTGGCAAATCAGTGAACAGTAGCCTAAACAGCTACAAGTCACTGTGACCAATGTCACTGAACCCACTGCAGTCTCAGAACCATACTTGACTTTATTGATGGGCTATTCAATCCTCTGAATCAATTAACTAAATTAAACCCCAATAAATCTGACGACTGATTTTGATACATTTATTATTTAATCATGATGAATTCCATGGGCCTCAGTGTTTATATATCAGTGATCAGTTACCTGAACAAGCTTCAAGTTATATCTAAGGCCACTGATCTCACTGCAGTCCCTGAATCATACTTAACTGTAGTACTTGATCACATTCAGTCTCCTGGGTTAAATAATATGTATTTAGGCTTGAATTTTAGCCTCTCAAGAGTTAACAGGGAAATGAAATCGCATTAGACTTATAACCCCTGTAACTCTAGTACGGGACATCCGTCCTGTACGAACAGACGCACAAATATGTGATTACTAACATCAAATTAATCTAATAATTCGAAGGAGGAGTATCGGTGTTTGTCTGTTCTAAATAGGACTTCGACCCGTGAGCAGCCCCCCGGGGAATTATGTCGGAAAATCCGACACAATTTAATAATATTACATGCAATTGTAGATAATATTGCTGCCATTGTATCCACAAGTTAACCCATAGAAAATGTAACTTGTAGTGGAATTTTCCATCTATAGAAAACGGGATATCATTGCCACATACTATTATAATTCACCAGCTATTGTATTGGAATTATTCTTAAATACATTAGTCTTTGGACTTTTACCATCATATAACATCTCATATGAATTAACTTAATTATTAGTATCAAAATAAAGTAAATGTGACCCTTCTATCAGTTACTGATATCTGGACAAAGTAGGCCAGGCGTCAGTGAGGAGGAAGTAGTCAGCCATTGTTGTTAAGACCAGAGGCGCAGGGAGCAAATTCGGCTCCTATTATTTCTCTTGGACGAAGTGTGAAGGAGATCAGAGTAGTGGTCTTCCATCATCAACACACTGTCAACAATAAACAAAGGAAGTGTTCTACCGAAACCCATTTATCTAAGCATTTCTGGCCAGTTAAATGTTACGTAGATATTGGGCGAACCAGTTAGAATGCGAGCAGCCTCTTAAAAAAAGGTAATTAAGCCTTGGTCCTTATGATTCATTATACAGTGTTTTCTCTGATATAGCTGTCATATATTAGGATTCTGGCTTTACAGTTAGCGATTTTTGATACAATAAGAAGAGGAAGCAAGACTTGGTACATCAGTTACTGGGTGACGGTAACCGTAGCCTCAAACGAGGATAATTTGGTGTCTACATCCTAATTATACCTGGTGGACTAAGCCTGCTGTGCAATAAGATAAGGAACCTCCTCAGTGTATACTAATATGTGTAGTTAATACTGTAGTTTGATTGGCAAAATATATATAAATTCAATATAAACCTCCCCCTAATGTGCAAGAATCGATTTGTGAGATTATTGCAGAAATACAGTCCACTTAACATCATACTAATTGCTATCGAAGTATATAAATTAACGTAAATATAAATTCTAGAGAAATTCATATAAATTAAATATATATAAATCTCACAGGTCGGTTCTCACAGTCTGGGTGTCCATATGCTAAGCTAGTGTATTTTAAGGTAAAAGCACTTATCATCAAATGCGCTTAAACCCCTCTTAGTGTTGAATGTGGTTGCCATCTGTCCCCCTACATTCCTAATTTTAGAATAATGGAAAGTATTTACTACACCATTACTGTGTAGGTTCTCTTCAAAAATGGTTGTGTGATAAAGATCTTTGCACAGCGCGGGGAATATCCTTAGCGGTAATGGAATTTGAATTGTCATGCAAAAGCACACTATACATTTTGAGCTTGAGTGCCACAACTTCAAGGATGTGTCTGTCTGAAATCTCTGACTTTAAAAGTCCTAAAACAACCTTTTTAGAATGATCATACAAGGGGTGAGTTTCAGGAAAGTTACTAGTATCCATCCACGACCTAAGGGGTTCTTTCCCCATCTCGTTAAAGACATCTTCAGCTAGTAAGCTAAAAATGAAGCTGTCAGTATCACTATACAGCAGTTGTGCCCTATCTGTATAGTGCTTCTTAAGTACCCTGTACCAAAAATGGTACAAACTGTATTTTGCTAGCTCAAGAATCTGGAACCCAATGTAATTAGGATGAGTAATTTTAATGAATGGTCTGGAACTGACGGACAATAATTTATTGTCACCTAAATGTACCATACGTTTAAAGCGTGGATTCTTCACCTCTCGTAAAAAGACCCTAGCAAAAGTCACTAGTTTGGTGTGAATGGCATAACAGACTGGGTTCAGTAGTGTTTTACCAAAATCACTATTTGTTAACAGTTTAAATAGTGTTTTCCTATCCTTGCCTTTGGAGGGATTTCTATTGTTAATGTTGGTGTTAACAAATTCCGCCATAAAATCTGACTGGTGGAACTCATAAATAGCATGTATAGTCTCTACTTCAAGACCTATCTCAGTAAATAGCTGAAAAAGGTGTAGAGATATGAAATAATGTTTTTTGGGGAGATGATCACCACCCAGTTTAATAATTTTTTTAGGGGATTTGTAATGTTATTTGTTTCCAGAAGTTCCCTACTAAATGGTGAGATATCCAACATACATATTTCACTATGGTGTAAACAAAGGGGTAGATCATCTGTTAATCTAGCTATTTCAGGTCTTATGTGTTTGGTGTCAATTAAGAGCCAGTACCCTTTGTTAGAAGAGAATGGCTGCTCTGTCATTATCTTCCCATCACTAATGAAGGAGTTCATCTCATCAGATGACATCCTTCTTAGACCCCCACAGAGCAATTTCTTAGTCATACAACTCCCATAAAGTGAGTTGAAATCTAAATAGAGTAAGAATGAAGATCTATCCTCCTGAGGGTTAAAAGATGGGTTGACATATCGGTTGTTAGCTCTGGCGTAACTCCTAACCGCAGTTGTAAAACCCCCTCGTATATTTTGTGACAGGAGATTGTGTAACGTGACATCTACACTTAACTCCAACGATATTTTGCTGCTTTTCAAGAAGCAGTTGTAGGAATAGCCCGGCAGGCTACAGTAATGGGTCATTTCTAATGAATAGATATCATTTAGAATTACCCTGTGGTGGGTAAAAATGTCCGCAAGTAAACCAACGTCACACTTCAAATAAACAAGGAGGTAGTCTTTTAATGTCCTACACCCTGTTGCCTCCCATACTAATTTAGAATGTCTATATTCATCCAAAGTTATACCTGATTTGTTTAGTGAGCTGTAAAACATTTCAATAGGGGGGAGTGTTGCATCATTAAAGCTGCTGATTTTTATGGTATATTCATAAGGAAAAAACTGCTTACCCTTTAAAAGTAGGTGGTGACTCTCTTCGGGCAAACCTTCTATCATTGAGTGAGTGAATGTTAAGGGGCTGGCTGAGTCAATATGGGTCTTTGCTAGGGACGAAAGACTACCTGTAATAAAAGTCAGTGAATCAAGAAATTTAAGCTTCCCTATTTCTATCTTAAGATATTTCGTTCCCTGCCTCATGAGGATATTGCTCTTAATATATGAACCCATGGCAAACTCCCTCAAAATTAAGCCCATGTCGTAAGACATATTGTGGGCAATTAGGACTAAACTCTCTAGAGCATTCTTGTGACGGAGGTTGCAGTAATTACATAGAGCCCCAATGTAATTGAGCTTTTCCCTAAGGTGATCATGATGAACCTTGAAATTGGTGAGGGTAAATACCTCCCCACAAAACTGACAGTGTTTCTGTCTCCTAAAATGAACCATATCCTCAAGAGACATGTCTATTTCATAATGGGGGAGTGTGGATTTGATAATTTCCCATTTGGTGGCAACTCGCTGCATGAAATGTGTGACACTGTCCCCCCCCAAAATAAGTAAATTTATCAATGACGGTGTGGTTCCTATCAACAATTATATAGCTCTATGCTATAGGCCTGTGTATGGCTGTAACAGAACCTAGACAATCCTCAGTACTTAAGTAGCACTCAAAATCAAAATAACCCACATGGAAGAGGGGGGGTGGGGTAACCTTTCCCCGTATTTTAAAATGAAGGGTGTCCCCCTCCTGAGGATAAATCATTTTCTGAGTGATGTCACAGGAAGATACATGATTTGTTAGATCGGTAGAATTTTGATATTCTGAAAGACAGTTTCTACAGAAGATTGTCTTTCGTCTGTGGCTGCCAGTACAGTTCTGTAGGAACTTGTCAAACTCCTTAATAAGGGCCACATGAGACTCCCCAACAACAATAATGGCACTATGACCGAGTACTGTCTGCTGCCACGACGGCAAAGTAGACGTGATAGACACTGTCTGTATGTTTGTGTATTGAATACAAAAAATGGAGAGTTTATTTCTATTCTCCAATTTAGAGATATCCTCCCACGAGAGAGGGAAGGATAAATGGTCGTATTTGACCATTTTACTAACCCTAGAGTGAGACTCTACAAGTCTCCCTATACGTCTCCATTTCCACCCTTGTTGTGATGCCAGAAAAGCGGCAATGAATTGAATAATGCATGTTCTATTGTTACTGACAGGGTTTGGGTTGAAGACCTCAAATCGTCCCCTTAGAAGGGGGGATAAGGGACATAATCCCCCAAAACTGACCTTACACTAGCATTACAGATAACGATTTTGAGGAAATCAACATTATATAGTATGAAACCACTCCCTTCTGTTTCTGAAAGGAGATCCTCCAGTCGTGTAATCATATAAACCCACCCAGCTATCAATAAGATTGCCCACCTCCTCAAGAGTTACCAGTCTAGCAGGTGTCGTTATGAAGTGTTCCCTAAAGTCATCATCTTCTGTGAGTCGTTGGTTTAAAAGTGTTACCTTCACATCGAGAAGGATTTTTAATGATGAAGTAAATTGCCATTCCCCCCAAGATAATTCATGTAATTCTCTATTTTAGACGTTTAATAGTCCCTAAAGTTGCTTAGGAGATCTATAGGGTCTGTAGCGAAGGCTGTGGGGTGGAATATTCATTCTAGTAAAGAGATCCCCCAGGGCCCCCACCCTATTAATTAAGTGGGGAGTGTCTATAACATCCCCTCATTTGAGGAATTTTCATCACTTATTAGGCCATTATCTCGTTTGTTGTCATGAGGTCTAAGACCACTAGGACCTGCCTGAGAGATGTCACCACCATCACCACTACCACCACCATCATCATCATCATCATCATCACTCATCACTTCCTCTCCCCCCTCCCCACCATTTGCATTGGACTGTCTAACCCCACCACCACCTAAGGGGTTATTGTCATGCTGTGCTTTGTCATGTTCCTCTCCTACCTGACCTGTGATGTTTTTACCTGCCTCTGAATTGTTCCGGAAAATAATAATAATAATAATAATAATAATAATAATAATAATAATAATAATAATAATAATAATAATAATAATAATAATAATAATAATAAAATAATAATAATAATAATAATAATAATAATAATAATAATAATAATAATAATAATAAAAGGCAACAACTCCGCCCCCGCTAACCCCATGACATAAGCTCTCAAAAGCTTCTTAAGAGAAATAAAGGTGGTGAGTGGCTTATTCACTCACCTTGGGACATGTTTGTAGATGTTCAGAGGTCAAGTCCTCACACAGAGAGGCCTTACAACTATCACAAGCGAATGTGGGGTGAGGTCTCAAGGTGTGTTACCACACAAGAGGCACATGAACCCATCCTCTCTGGTAGGAAGGGTAGACGAGCGATGTTTACCTCCTATCAAGGAAATAGTGTATAAATATATACACTCACTCTCCCACACTCATGAAGATAAGGAAACCATCTTAATATTTCTGATTTTGAAATAA
>WNGS01098339.1:79813-127313 GCA_020271785.1 Procambarus virginalis
GTAGTGGTAGTGAGAGGGATGGTGGTAGTGGTAGTAAGATGGTGGTAGTGGTAGTGAGAAGGATGGTGGTAGTGGTAGTCCGCTGGCCGGTGGTTGTTAGTAAGAGGGATGGTGGTCGTGGTAGTAAGCGGGATGGTGGTTGTGGTAGTACGAGGGATGGTGGTTGTGGTAGTAAGAGGGATGGTGGTAGTGGTAGTAAGAGGGATGGTGGTAGTGGTAGTAAGAGGGATGGTGGTTGTGGTAGTAAGAGGGATGGTGGTAGTGGTAGTAAGAGGGATGGTGGTAGTGGTAGTAAGCGGGATGGTGGTAGGTAGTAAGAGGGATGTGGTAGTGGTAGTAAGATGGTGGTAGTGGTAATAAGAGGGATGGTGGTAGAGATTTTCCTTAACTGTTGGAAAGACAAATCTTTCACTTCTCTTAACTTAAAATTTTCTAAACACTCTAGGAAACACAATTAATGCATAATGGATTTACTGTTTAACATCAGAAAATGTTGAAATGACACAAGGAAGCTGTGTGTGGAGTAAGTTACCAACTCCGATATTTAGCAAGTCACTGGAGATGAATTACACACTAAACGGAGTTTATTTCTCCCTAAAACGCTGTTAATTCCTGGCAGTGTAAGAGCTATCTATCCATTAATTATCTCAGGAGTGCAGGACATGATAATCAACAGTAGCCAAACAAAAAAAAAAAGCGACGAGTGTGTGGAGGTTGGAACGCTGGGGGTTTGTTTACATCGGTGGCGACAGTGGCATTCCTTGTGCGAGTGTCACGCGCCTTTGGTTGGACTGCCTCAAAAAACCAACGCCATTTACTTATTCATAGTTACAATATGGAACTAAATGCATTGCTATTCTTGTACTAACCCCCATCCCTGTTCAGCCCGTTGACGCTATGAGGGGGGCTTAGTGGGCGGCTGACGGAGTGTGATGCTCCTTGGGTCAGTCCTCTGTCCTTTTGTGGCCTTGTGCTCCTGCTGCTGTCCTCTCTAATTATGCTGAACGAATTTTTTTTCTGTCTCGTTTTTCTCCCCCCTCGTCTTTCTAATTGTCGTTTCCTGCCGACCTTTTGATTGTTTTGGACTTCTTCTATTTTGACGCCTGGGTGCTTGAGGAGGCATACTCTTGCATCCGTAAAACTGTAGTACCCAACGTCTCGAGCGAGGGGAACCTTTTATTGTCAATCCCCCTTTCGTCGCTGAACCCGATCTCGATGGACTGACGGTTCTTAAGGTGGCGTTTGTGGGGCGTATACTCACGACGCACCCTTAGGAGGCCCCAGCATGATCGGCGATAGTTTCCTGTTGGGTGTCCTGGCTCTAATTGTGGCTCCATGGTGGGTATGGGGGCACATTCGTGGATGAATTTATCACTCTTCGTCTGTATGTCGTTGAATGTTTCTGTTGTACCCCTCTCGGGCTTGTGGGGTGGGCGACCAAGCCCCCGAGTCGGCCTGTATTGGAAGACTGGGCTCTGTAGCCTCCACTGCGTTGGACCCTCCTGACTTCTTCCCCCAGCTCCCCTCCCTCCTCTGTGGTTGGGTCGAGCCTCAAGCCCCCAGTGGTGACCACTTCGTCCCCTGGTGCGGCTAAGTCTCTTGTTGTGACTACTGCGCCTTTTGACCCCTCTCTCACTGGGGGTTCTCAACGTCGTCAGCGCCACGGCCGCAATCGCTCGTTTCCTTCCTGTACTGATGCGTATCAGGCCTTGTTTGGTCCTGCATCATGGGCCAAATACTTTGATCTCTTCCCTCTTGATTCTGCGCCTCCTGACGATTTCTCCCTCCATCGGCATCTTGTTGATTCCGTGGATGCCTCTGTTACCTTCAACCACACTCGTCTCGGTACATGTGTCGTTGCTGCTCCTTCTCAAGATGCAGCTTCCCGCTTGGCTGCCTTATCCTGCCTTGGCGAGATCCCTGTTCGGGTCTCAAAGAGCGCTCGGTTGAATGCCAGTGTTGGCACTATTCTCCTCCCACCCCATGTTGCGACCGGTGTTCTGAATCTGCAGGACTGTCACGATGACATTCGGCATAACCTTGATGCCCAAGGCCGTTCTGTCCTCCAGGTAGATTCGTTTACTCGTCCCCCTCGTGGTCATCGCCGTCAACCCCTTCGGGTTGTGAAGATCACCTTTGATGGTAGGACCCTTCCAACCTCTGTCATTCTTGCTGGTGCTAGGTGCTCTGTCCAGGAGTATGTTCCTTCCGCTAGGCTCTGTAACAAGTGCTGGATGTTTGGGCATGGTGCCCTCCTCTGCTCTGGGACTCTCTCTCTCTCTCTCTCTCTCTCTCTCTCTTTGTGTGGGGGCGAAGGTCTCTTAAGTCAGACTGCACTTCTCTCCAGGCTCGCTGCCTCAACTGCGGTGAGGCCCGTCCTACCTTCTCCCGTGCCTGTATCCATTACAAACTTGAGGCTGCCATCTTAAACTTGAAGCACCGGGAACGTTTATCTCTTCCTGAGGCGAGGCGCCAGGTTCGCCGGCTCCTGCCTTATGCTAATGTTTTTTATGCTCGTGTGTTGCGCTCTTCCTCTCCTCGTACTTCCCACCTTCCTCAGACCCACAACCGTTTCCGGGCCTTGGACACTGATACGCCCACTGCCCCCTCCTCTGTTACTTTGAGTTCTGTCCCGAAGGGTCCCCCTTCTGGTTCTCTGTCTGGGGTTCCCCTTCTTTCTGCCTGGTGTGTCATGTCTCCTGTGTCTTCTTCCTCGTCTCCCTCCGATCCTCCTTCCCATCCTTCTCCTCCATCTATTGACTCTCCCCGCCGCCTGTCAGTGCGGGCTGATGTCCATCGCTCTCCTAACGGCCGTCATGTGTGCTCTCGTTGAGCTTCTCCTGTTGAGACACTGGAATCCGTTGCCCAGTACATAGTTGCTGGGACACCCCTCTCTCTAAGTCAGAAGCGTAAGCCTGGCTCCTCTCCTTCCTCCTCCCCGGCGGGTAAGAAGGCTTCGCTTTCTTCTTCGGCCCCTACTTCTGACTCTATCGCCCCTTCCCCTCCCATTTCGGTTGTTGCGCCCCCTGTTCCTGCTATGGAGGTTTCTTTGGCCCTGCTTCCCTCTCGGTTGCTGCCCTTGCTTAGGTGCGCTCCCCTCTTTCTACTCCCCCTCTTCCTGCTGCTGTCCTTGAATACTACTCTTGGTTGCCTCCTCCTTCTCCGGACCCCGCCTGTCCGCCTCTGGTCTGTTCTCCTGCTTCCTTCCCTCTGTCTTTGCTCAGTTTACCCATGCCCCCTAACCCTGACTTTCCTGACCCTGATCCCGACCCCTGATCTTCTTTAATGTGCTATGTTGCTCTTTCGCCTTTGTTTCTTCCTTGTTCTCTGTTGTTGTCCTTTCTCTTCTCGTTGATGTCCATTCTTCAATGGAACGTTCGGGGTTATTACGCCAATTTCCTTGAACTCCAATTTCTGATTTTGCGATTTTCGCCCCCTTTTGTGTCTGTCTCCAGGAGCCGATGCTTGGTGCTCATCCTGGTCGCTTTCGTGGCTATTCCTTTCTCTTCCCCCCCCCCCCCAAGCTGTTGCTGGGGCTTCTAACTTTTCTGCTTTCTTGATTCGCTCTGATGATCCCTTTGTCCCCTTACTTTTTCCTTCGCCTCTCCATTGTTCTGCTGCTTGTATTTTTGTGGGGAAATGGTACACAGTTTGTTCCCTTTATCTCCCCCCGAGTGTCCCGCTTTCTCTTTCTGATCTGAAACACCTACTGGATTCCTTGCTGGAGCCTGTGCTCCTGCTGGGTGATTTCAGTTGTCGTCATTCCCTTTGGGGTGATGTTCTGACGAACACCTGGGGTCGCCTTCTTGAGCCGTTTATCCTCCCTTCTTCCCTGTCTCTTCTGAATTCTTTGAGGCCCACACATTTGGACTCTCCGACTCGCACCCTTTCCTGTCTTGATCTTTCTGTTTGCTCGTCTTCTCTTTACTTAGATTTCACGTGGCAGATTCTTGATGACCTCCATGGCAGTGACCATTTCTCCATCCTTGTTACCTTTTTCACTCTTCGCCCTCCCCTCTCCTTCCCTAGGTGGCAGTTTGCGAATGCGGACTGGAACCTCTTTACCCTCAGTGCTGCTCTCTCTGACTACTCCCTTGCTCTCCCCTCCGCTTTCATGACACTGAACGCTGCCTTCCGCTCTATTCCTCACTCTTCTTCTCGGCTCCATGGAAGTTCGTTTCCTGGTGGAATGCAGACTGCGCTCGAGCTGTCAGCTGTAAGCGTGCAGCCTGGAAGAGAGACGTGACTGCCGTCGGCGGACGGCCGATTCTTTTCTTTTGGAAAGCGTATGCGGTGGCCCGTAGGGCCATCCGTACGGCTAAACGTGAATGTTGGGCATCTTATGTCTCCACCATTACGTCCGAAACTCCTCTGCCACAGATCTGGAAGCGTATCCGCAAGATAGCGAGTAAGTTCGTTCCCGATGCTTGACTGGTCATTCACCTTCGTTTTACTCTTGTTGGGGACCCGTTGCAGGTCGCTAACAAACTGGGTTCCCACTTTTCTTCTGTTAGCTCTGGTATTCATCTTCCCCAATCTTTCTTTCTTCGTAAACCTGTCCTTACGTCTCGTCCTTTAGATTTCTGCACTCGTCTTCGACTTCCTATAACGATCCCTTCTCTCTCTCTCCGAAATTCATTCTGCCCTAGCCCTCTGCGGTTCTAAGGCGGCGGGATCCAATGGTATTTATTATGAGATGCTACCCCTTCTCCCTCCGTGCACGTTTCAGTATTTACCGAGTCTGTATGATCGGATCTGGGAGTCGTCGTCAGTCCCTGAGAACTGGCTCGATGCCGTTGTCCTCCCTGTTCGCAAACCAGGGTCTCTGGGAACATCCCCTAAGGACTTTCGCCCTATTACCCTCACAAGTTGTGTCTGCAAACTCTTTGAACGTATGGTTAACGTTCGTCTGATGTCGTTCCTGGAACACCATCACCACCTCTCCTTCTCAATTTGGTTTCCGCAAGTGCCGCAGCATGACAGATGTCCTGGTGAACTTGGAGGTCTATATTCATACTGCTTTTGCTGCGAAGACCTCCGTTGTTGCCATCCTTTTTTTGACCTGGAAAAGGCTTACGACACCACTTGGCGATATCATATTCTATCCTAGCTTCATTCTTTTGGCCTTCGTGGTCATCTCCCTCTTTCTCCACAGCTTCCTCTCTCGTCGTTCCTTTCGGGTGCGGCTTGGTACCGCGCTCTGCCTCTTTTCAGCAATACGAAGGTGTGCCCCAAGGTAGTGTTTTGAGCACTACTCTTTTTCTGGTTGCCCTCAATGGTCTTCTTTCCTCTCTTCCTTCAGGTGTCTTCTCCGCTCTCTATGTTGATGATCTTACCCTTTACTGTCAGGGTGGTGATTTGCCTCTCCTTCAACGCCGGCTTTAACTTGCGATTGATGCCGTGTCGTCTTATGCCATGACTTGAAGCCATGATCGGTGGCCCAAGACCTATGCCATGACTTTTACTCGGAAACGGGTCATTCTTCGTCCCTCTTTGTCACTTTATGGTCATCCCCTTGAGTACAAAGATTCCGCGAAGCTTTTAAGGTTATTCTTTGACACTCATTTGTCTTGGTCGCCCCATATCTCTTACCTCCATGTTGAGTGCTCTAAGGCCCATACCCTCCTTCGGGTATTATCCCATACTTCTTGGGGAGCGGATAGGCGCGCACTCCTTGCTTTACATTCCTTTCTCGTCCTGTCTAAGCTCGATTATGGTTGCTTGCTTACTCGTCTGCTTCTCCTTCCACTCTTTGCCATCTTGATGCTTTGCACCATACTGGGGTGCGCCTCAGTTCTGGTGCCTTTCTTTCAACTCCTCAGCTTGAATGTTGAGACTGGCTTCCTGTCTCTCCAGGACCGCCGTGATCGCTACTGTCTTGCGTTGTCCTTACAACATCCTTCCTCTCGCCTCTGTCGTGCTTTAACTTTTACCCCTCCTGAGGTTCCTGTTCCTCTTCACCACCTCGCTCTTTCTGTCCGGTTATTTCGCTTGCAGGATTCTCTTACCATTCGTATTTCTAATATTTCTCCTCGTGTTGTTCCTTCTTTACCCTTGTTATCTTCCTTGAGGTTATCTTGAGATGATTTCGGGGCTTTAGTTTCACTGTGGCCTGGTTCTCAACCAGGCCTCCACCCCCTGGAAGCATCCCGTGACAGCTGTCTAACATCCAGGTACCTATTTCACTGCTAGGTAACAGGGGCATAGGGTGAAAGAAAGTCTGCCCATTGTTTCTCGCCGGCGCCCGGGATCGAACCTAGGACCATAGGATCACAAGTCCAGCGTGCTGTCCGCTCAGCCGACCGGCTCCGTGGAGAGCCCCCTTCCGCAGTTTTGTACATACTTGACCAGTATTACTAAAGCTTTTACCCCTCCTACGGTTCTCAAACGCCTTTTCCTTGAGCAAACTTCTTCTCACTCTCGCTCTGTTTCCGTCTTCACTTATGGGTCTAAGTCTGTGGATGGTGTTGGCTACTCTGTTGTTTTTTCCAGATCGTACTTATATGTGTCGCTTACCTCCGAAAACCAGCATAAAGCTCCGCTGTGAAGATGCTATTCTCTATGCTCTTCGTCTCCTGCTTTCTCGTTGTCAATCTTCCTTTGTAGTTGTTGTTGACTCTCGTAGTGCCCTCATGGCTCTCAGGTCCTTTAATCCGGTTCATCCAGAAGTTGCCGAGATCCAGCATTGACTGTTTCTTGTTCACAGTAAGTTTAAGTCGGTTGAGTTTTGTTGGGTTCCCAGCCATATTGGTGTCTCTTTGAATGAGCGTGTGGATGCTGCCGCCAGGGACGCTGTCCGCTCTTGTCCCATCTCTCATAAAGGTATTCCTTATTCCAACTTTTATCCATTCCTCCATCCTTACCCATTGGCAGGCTTGCTGGTCGTCTGTTACTGGTAACGAACTACGTTCTCTTAAATGTTGTTTCCTCGTGGCCGTCCTTCTACCACCGTAACTGGCGATGGGAAACGGCTCTGGCGAGGTTGCGTATTGGCCATATGCGCTTAAATCAAGGTCACTTGATGGAGCGCCGCCCTGCTCCTTATTGTCCTAATTGCATTGTCCCTCTTATGGTCATGCATATCCTTCTTGAATGACCTGACTTCCAGGATGAGCGTGTGTCCTGCTTTCCAACCGGCCCTCGCGGTCACCTGTCCTCAATAGAATTCTTGGTGACTGATACTTTTGATATCGCATCTCTCCACTAGTTCACTCTGGCAAATTCACCTCCATTAAGCCTTGGTGTTGCTGTTCCGTTCAGTGTCTTGTCTAGACATCTCTGGGCAGTAGCACATGCTGCTCACTGTTGGCCACAGGTCAGGAAACCTGGCCAATGACCACACAATACAGGCTCGAATTGGGTAAGTTAACCAAATACTGGGCAGCCACGACCCACCTGCTCACCTTACAAGTGGCGATAAACCCTTGTCAGAAACCTCCAGATGCGAAGAACCGAAAAGGTCGAACCAGTGAAAAATCGCACTCAATCGGCTGAAAGAGGCAGAGCCATGGGAAAGTGCCCAAGTTGACATACCGGGCTAAAGGAACTGGGAACCAAGGCTGAGCTGTTTACCAAGGAGACAGAAGGATCACCATTCCCCAGTACAACTCTGGTCTAGACAGCATCCGGATTAGCAGCTGGACTGGGAAAAAGATATAAGTACCCCCCCCCCCCCACGGCCTGTCCAGCCAAAAAGCATCCATTGCAAGACCCTCAACGGAGCCATGCAGGAGTGAAGACGCCAGTTTTCAACTAATGTGCAGGCGTCCACCTCTAGATGACAATTGTTAGCTAAGCCAGCATAAAGGTGCTTCATAGACAGTTCATTCCATGGAAATGGTTGAGCAATGAGAACATCCATTGGTCTCACGGACACACATCTCCACACACAAAATGTACAGAGAACAAATTCCTGAAAATCCAGAAGCCTACCTACACAAGTTTAGTTACGAGTGGATACGATCTCATGGAAGGAACTACTGGGAAGTAGTCGATCTTGAGCAAGAGAACAGTCTATAGAGGAAACAGAATCCTCTGCAGACTGCTACACAGCAACAGCCTCGTGCACCGTGCTGTGCGCCCGACGGAACGGTCCCATTCAACGTCCCTGGGAAGCCTGGCGGACGCTGGTTACAAAGCCCTGCTCCAGATCAGAGGCGTCCATGAACACTTCATACAACATGGAGGGGGGAAAGGGGGATGGAGCCACAGAATTGAACCTGATGGTTCTGGCAGCAGAGGAACCTTTAGAACATCCAGAGCCATACCCTGCCCAGAGAAAATAATTAAGGCAAATTTACTGCCATCCAACATTGACTGGATCCAACACCGATTTACTGCGACTGGGATGACGATGCAAGCAGAGCAGAGTTGCAGGATGCAGGGAGAGAGATAATGACCAGGAGTCCCAAATGAGGTACAGCAAAAGTCCAAATTTATGACAGAACCAACCACCAGTTCACCAGGAACCTGAATCTGGCAAGCTTGGAATGAAGCAGAGCGAGTATTTCATACCTTAAATATAGCTGGGCCCTGATTGGTGGACAGCAACCGTGTGTGGCTCCCCTTCGCACGCCTTTAGGCAGAGAGAAGACAACAGCACATTGGTGACCAAGTTCCTCTTGATCCTCCCACTAGATTCGGGCTTGTACATCCCTATTGGCAGAATAGTGAGATCTCGCCAGTCTTCCATTCTAGCTCTTGACTACCTTAAGAAGCCTAGACTTGCTTAAGCTACTCTCTCAGAAACCTACAGCTCAATGTGAGCCCTTGTTACCGATACACATTCTGTAAAACTACAACTCAATGTGAGCCCTCGTTACCGATACACAATGTCTCACACAAGATTGGCTGCCATTAACCCCTATGCAACCACCTCATCAACCTGGAGAAGATGTAGTCAGGTCACCACTACCCGTGCCAACCTGGTAAAAATGTGCCGATCAAGATTAAAGTAGAAAGGCAGAACCTTAAAAGTGGCAAGCCTGATGCTCCCCAATGAATCCTAAACAGTCCCTAAACCGTGGATAAATCAGGACGGGCCAGAACATGTCTTTGACAACGGACAGCATCAGTCTGCCTATAAAATCAGGCGAACTTGTGGCCGAGTGAACATGTTGAAGGTAGGACAAGAAATGAAATCTAAGGCCCCAATGGCTTCGTAAAAGTGTCATTTCTAGAAGTGCCTAGCAATCGGCGAATTCGGTGAAAACCAAAGATTATTTGATCGTTTAGGTAACAGACGATAGTTGATCTTGCAGCTATGTTTGACATGCCAAGCTACAACTTTATGGATAGTTTGTACATGGCCTTCACACATTGCACTTGATTGGGTTCCAGTATTGACAGGATGATTATGGGGTAATGACCACATAGCTATTAGCTTTTTCAATTTAAAGTATTTAACAAATATACATTTATTTGTATAGTGTCATTGATTTTTATTTTCCAGCCAAATAAATCTTCGACAAACATCCTATATTATAATTAAATTTGAAAATATTTTTCAATGCCACATTAATCTGATATTTCGGTTTCATAGCGAGTCCATTCTTTGAAATGAAGCACAGAATATGACTAAAGCTAGGCTGTTTTTTTTCTTTTGTGCGTATACTCGCCTATTTGTGCTTGCGGGGATTGAGTTCTGGCTCTTTGATCCCTTCTCTCAAATGTCAATCAATTCATGTACAGGGTCCTGAGCCTACTGGACTCTATAATATCTATACTTGAAACTGTGTATGGAGTCTTCCTCCACATCACCACTTCGTAATGCATTCCATTTGTCAATCACTCTGACACTAAAAGAGTTCTTTCTAATATCTCTGTGGCTCATTTGGACACTCAATTTCCACCTGTGTCCCCTAGTGCGTGTGCCCATTGGGTTAAATAGCATGTCCATATCTATCCTATCAATTCCTTTGAGAATCTTGTATGTGGTGATCATGTCCCCCCTAACTCTTCTGTCTTCCAGCGACGTGAGGTTTAACTCCCGCAGTCTCTCCTCGTAGCTCATACCTCTCAGCTCGGGTACTAGTCTAGTGGCAAACCTTTAAACCTTCTCCAGTTTAGTCTTGTGCTTGACTAGATATGGACTCCAAGCTGGAGCTGCATACTCCAGGATTGGTCTGACATATGTTGTATACAAAGTTCTGAATGATTACTTACTAAAGTTTCTAAATGCCGTTCTTATGTTGGCCAAACTGGCATATGCCGCTGATGTTATCCGCTTGATATGGGCTTCAGGGGACAAGTCTGCCGTGATCTCAACCCCCAAGTATATATCTCTGTCTCTCTCTCTCTGTCTGTCTGTCTCTGTCTCTTTCTGCCTGTCTCTGCCTCTCTCTGTGTCTGTCTGTCTCTCTCTCTCTCTGAGTCTGTCTGTCACTGTCTGTCTGTCTGTCTGTCTCTGTGTCTGTCTGTCTCTCTCTCTGTGTCTGTCTGTCTCTGTCTCTCTCTGTGTCTGTCAACCCGTCCTCGCAAATTCGTATAGTCAATATTGACTTATTAAATACGTGCATAGGTGACATACTAAACATAATTGTTTACCTTGAAAAGCTTCATAGAAAAAACCGACCTTACCTAACCTTGTTAGTATGTTAAGATAAACATCTTATAGCTTCGTAATTACAATTGTTACTTAACCTATTATAGGTATAGGTTAGGAAATAATTGTAATTACGAAGCAATAAGATGCTTATCTTAACATACTAACAAGGTTAGGTAAGGTCGGTGTTTTCTATGAAGCTTTTCAAGGTAAACTATTATGTTTAGTATATCACCTATGCACGTATTTAATAAGTCAATATTGACTATACGAATTTGCGAGGACGGGTTGCTGTCTGTCTCTCTGTGTCTGTCTGTCTCTCTTTCTCTTTCTGTGTCTGTCTCTATCTCTCTCTCCAAGAATTTCATCTCCCAAATGATTCCTTGTATCTGGTCTCCTGCTCCCTACACCTATCTTCATTACATTACATTTGCTTGGGTTAAACTCTAACAACTTGTTCGACCATTCCTTCAGTTTATCTAGGTCTTCTTGAAGCATCAAGCAGTCCTCCTCTGTCTTAATCCTTCTCATAATTTTGGCATCGTAAACAAACATTGAGAGGAATGAGTCTATTCTTTCCGGGAGATCATTTACGTATATCAGAAACAGGATAGGTCCAAGTACAGAGCCCTGTGGGACTCCACTGTTGACTTCACGCCAATCTAAGGTCTCAGCCCTCACTGTAACGTGTGTATGTATACTTATCCAATTTATCTAATTACCTAATTGTGCTTGCGGGGGTTGACCTCTGGCTCTTTGGTCCCGCCTCTCAACTGTCAGTCAACTAATGTACAGGCTCCTGAGCCTACTGGGCTCTAGCATATCTACACGTGAAGCTGTGTATGGAGTCAGCCTCCACCACATCACTTCCTAATGCATTCCATTTGTCTACTGCTCTGACACTGAAAAAAAAAATTCTAAAGTCTCTCTGGCTCATTTGGGCACTCAATTTCCACCTGTGTTCCCTAGTGCGTGTGCCCCTAGTATTTTATTTTTTTTTTGCAGGGATATTCCTGCGCGGGCCCAAAGCCTCTGACTGGCCCACTAAGTGTGGTTTGTTTCTGTTTTACTTGGGCGGAGTATGAGTATTTATGACTCGTATGGTCGCTTATGCCCCTAGTAGTAAATAGTCTGTCTTTATCTACCCTATCAATTCCTTTGAGAATATTTTGTGGTGATCATGCCCGCTCTAACTCTTCTGTCTCCCAGTGGCGTGAGGTATAATTCCTGTAGTCTCTCCTCGTAGCTCATACCCCTCAATTCGGGTCTGGTGGCAAACCTTTGAACTTTTTCCAGTTTAGTCTTATGCTTGACTAAATATGAACACCATGCTGGAGTCGCATACCCCAGGATTGTACTGACATATGTGGTATACAAAGTTCTGAAAGATTCCTTACACAAGTTCCTAAAGGCCGTTCTTATGTTAGCCAACCTGGCATATGCCGCTGATGTTATTCTCTTGATATGAGCTTCAGGGGACAGGTCTGGCGTGATATCAACCCCCAGGTCTTTCGCTCTCCCTGACTCTTGACGTATTTCATCTACCAAATGATACCTTTGATATATCTTGATTATATATATGTCGTACCTAGTAGCCAGAACGCACTTCTCAGCCTACTATGCAAGGTCCGATTTGCCTAATAAGCCAAGTTTTCCTGAATTAATATATTTTCTCAAATTTTTTTATTATGAAATGATAAAGCTACCCATTTCATTATGTATGAGGTAAATTTTGTTTTATTGGAGTTAAAATTAACGTAGATATATGACCGAACCTAACCAACCCTACCTAACCAACCCTACCTAACCTAACCTATCTTTATAGGTTAGGTTAGGTAGCCGAAAAAGTTAGGTTAGGTAGGTTGACTCTTGAAGTATTTCATCTCCCAAATGATACCTTTTGATATACCTTGATATCAAACATATATATATATATATATATATATATATATATATATATATATATATATATATATATATATATATATATATATATATATATATATCCCCAAATTATATAAAATGTTGTGTGTGTGTGTGCGCGCGCGTGTACAATTATATATTCAACAGAAGTGGCAAGGACTATAACAATTAAAGTAATAACAGGCTTCATCACTGAACACAATGTCATCTAGGGAGGTGGTTAAACCACACAATGTCTGAGCTGTGCATTCAGAGTTCCACTCATTTGACTCGTCTCAATATAATTCATGAACCAAAGTTTCTTACATATGGAAAGTTTCCAGAATTTTCGTAGTGGACATGTGACAAATTCAGAATTCCCCACTAGTTTTCTCAGTGTTTTGAGACTCCTGGCAGTGGTCCTGTTACCTACTCCGCTCTTGCCACCGACTCGTGCCTAACACAGAGTTATCTTTACCCAGCCCTATCAAGATTCTGTCTAAAAGGATGGATCCCCAAAACTCCTCTGATATAATAAACATAGGCACCAGAGGTGAACTGAAGGTGAAGAGGTGAACACAAAAACACTAATTAAAGTATAACATGTGTATTTATCTTAGACAAAAGTTGTGTTCTCTGGCTATACACACATCTATACTTGTAATAATAATATGAATAGGTGGCTTCATACAATATATCTTGTAATCACTGATTAGAATATTTAACCTAGCCACAAAACACAAGAACATAACTATACTTAGCTCTAGGTGTTTCCCAGATCAACTCCCCCACGAACCACTGAAGTGGCAGGCTCGCATCAATTGCGCTTTGGCTATTCCCGCAGTTACCACAAGGCAGATACATTCTCTAATAAAACACACTACATACGAAAGTTACCACTTTCAGACACACAATAATACTAACAATGTTTTGTTCATTCTAATAATATAATTAAACAAATAGTAATTTTAGTAATTTAAGAATATTTATTAATGTATATAATGGTTCAACAAGCTGGCAACGTACACTGGCGGACTCCTCTCTATCAAACTCACACATCCAAGACCTGTTCGTCCAACATGAAAAATCATGTACAGTATATACCACAAGTTGAGTACCAGTGTAGAAGCATCGATGGTATTATGGACATTATTAATTATGATGTAAACATTTTATAAATATAGACTTGAGAAAAAGGGAACAAGGCTGGATGCACTGAGTGTTACCTGATACTGTCATGTTCATAGCAAACGGCACCATCCGTTTGTATGCGCTGCGTTTCATACGCCAGCAGTAGAAAAACAGAGCGTACAGGACGCCCGCCAAGCTTGGAAGCTGCTAGTCATATATCTTTTATAAGTATTAAAGTCAGTAACCAAGCAATGGCTTTATATCAACCCTACAACCAGGACTTCCTCAGCATTACACAGCACCACACTGGCGACGAGGATAAACTGTGAACGCAGGTATTTGTCGCCCCGGAGGAGAAGTCGTGCTGTCTGTGAGCACCATACCAATGCTGTGCTACCAATGCTGTGTGCTGACCGAGGCTGTGTGCTAACCAATGCTGTGTGCTAACAAGCTGTGTGCTGAGGAATCTGCGATATCTGCCGATTCTGTGTACGAAACGACGCTTTGATGCTGTGTACAAAACCCGATGTTTTGAGTACGAAACGACGCTCTGTGCTACACAATTCTTCATGCTGGTGATGCTGTGAACTGTCTGCTGTGTTGACAGTGCTGAAAACTCCTCAAACAACATCGCTGCCAACTGCTGTGCCAACTGCTGTGCAAGCTGCTGTGCAGCTATGAGTAGGAACAACACCACATGTACACAAGGCTAGGTAAAAGGTCAGTTGCTGCTGTATTGTGCACTGTTGTGAACTTTTGCATTAAAATGCTTGTGTGCTTTCAAACTTTTAAAGTAATTACAGTGAATTCTTAACTTACATATACAGTGTAGTAAGTGTTTAGTATTCTGAGGAACATTTAAGTGATAAGTTAACATTTATACAGTTAAAATGGCAAATATACCTCAGTTTCCTGCATTTGATCCCGACTGTGACCAGACAAACCTGTCACAGAGGTGGACCAGATGGCTTAAAAGGTTTGAAATTTTTTTTATTGTTTCTGACATCAAAAGTGCTGAAAGAAAACATGCCTTTCTACTTCATTGTGTAGGTGATCGAGTTTGCGACATCTTTGACACACTGAAAGACACTGGTGGTGTCAAAGATTATGACATTGACAAAGCCAAATTAACTGAACATTTCAAACCTAGGCAAAACACTGCTATGGAAATTATGCATTTCAGGAGAGCCAAACAACTCTCTAATGAAACTGTTGATCAATACCACAAACGTTTACAAGGTTTGGCAGCCCATTGTGAATTTGCTGATGTTGACAAAGAAATGAAACGACAAATAATTGAAACATGCACATCTACACGTCTCCGTCGAAGAGCTCTAGAACTTGTCGATGATGAAAGTTCTCTTACCAAGATACCGGATATTGCTCGTCGAATGGAAGATGCTGCACGTGATGCTCGTGTCATGGAGTGCAGTGCAAACAACTGTTCTACCACTGTTACTAACAGTGATGAGGTGCGTAAGGTTCAGGGAGGACACCGTGATCAAAGAAAATATCATGGCAAACCTAACTGCAAATTGAGCCGAGAACCACATCACAACTGGAGTCATGGAACATGACTCAAGCACTCACAACGATCCACATCAGAGGGTATCAACAATAAATGTTACAATTGTGGAGGAGACTACCCACACCAAGGTAATGTTTGTCCTGCTCAAGGTAAGAAATGCTATGAGTGTGGAAAACTAGGTCATTTTGATGCTGTCTCTCGTTCCGCACTAAAGAAACCACAGTCGGTGAATAAAAGCACTGTATGAGGATCAGGTCATAGGGGTCGAGGTGGCAAACACAATATTGCACCTCATATCCAGAATGTTAATAATGTACAAAACATGTCATTATACCAAGTCTGAGATGACAGTGAATGTGATTATACTTATGAAGTAAAAGGAATCACAGAATGAAATGATCATCCAAAAAACACAGAGATTATAGTATACATTGCTGGTATTTGTCTCAAAGTTCTCATTGATACTGGATCAAACATTGACACCGTTGCTGAGTGCCACTATGAGAAATTCAGAAAAGTTCCCAAAGCTTGAGAACTATAATGGCAAATCCACTGCCTATTCTTCAAAGGTAGCCTTGCCAGTGATTGGAACTTTCACTGCAGAGATTAAGTCAGAGTGCAATGCTCATTACTACATTCCATGTTGTTAGGAATGCAAAGAAGTCTTGTCGGAAAATCCGACACATTTACTAATATCAATCCAATTTGCAGATAATATTGCTGCTGTGTTGTATACACAAGTTAACCCATAGAAAATGTAACTTGTAGTGGAATTTTCCGTCTATAGAAAACGGGATATCATTGCCACATACTATTATAATTCACCAGCTATTGTGTTGGAATTATTCTTAATTACATTAGTCTTTGGACTTTTACCACCATAAACCATCTTATTTAAATTAACTTAATTATCAGAATCAAAATAGAGTAAATGTGACCCTTCTATCAAGTTACTGACATCTCTACAAAGTGAGGGAGGCGTCAGTCAGTAGGATGTGGTCAGCCATTGGCGCAGAGAGCAAATTCGGCTCCTATCATCAGCCATTGTTATTTTTACCAGAGTTGTTGGAGCGAGTAACAGCTCCTATAAATTCTCTTGGACGAAGTTTGACGAAGATCAGAGTAGTGGTCTTCCATCATCAACACGCTGTCAACAAATAAAAGGGAGGTGTCTTTCCAAAACCCGTTTACCTAATCATTTTGGCCATTAATGTTAGGTAGATATTATTGGGCAACCAGTTAGAACACGAATGATCGACTCAAAAAAGGTAATTAAGCCTTGGTCTATATGATTCATTATACAGTGTTTTCTCTGATATACCTGTCATATATTAGGATTCTGGCTTTATAGCAAGCGCCCTTTGACAGGTCAAGAAGAGGAAGCAAGACTTGGCATCAGTTACTGGGTGTTGGAAACTGCCTCAAAATAGGATAATTTGGTGTCTACATCCTCGTTATATCTGGTGAACTAAGCCTGCTGTATAATAAGATAAGGAACCTCCTCAATGTATACTAATGTGTAGTTAATACTGTAGTTTGATTGGCTGCATATATATAAATTTAATATAAACCCCCCCTAATGTGTAAGGATCGATTTGTGAGATTATTGCAGAAATACAGTCCACTCAACATCATACCAATTGCTATCGAAATATATAAATTAACATAAATATAAATTCTATATAAATTCATATAAATTAAATATGTATAAATCTTACAGGTTGGTACCCACATTATTTGGACCTTCAGAACTGGATTATTTGGTCCTTTGAACCCACATTATTGGTCATCTTCGTGTCGGATGACAGATTATTTGGTCATCTTAGTACCGGATGAACCAGTTAACCAGTGGATTCATTAAATATACTAGTGCAGTGTGATTTATACAAAGCCAGTCAAAGACGGCGGCGTTGCCTCGAGCGAGCTCAGGAGCCCCTGAAGCCCAGTTCAGCCTGATTCAGCAGTTTCATGGTCACCCACGTATTTGGAGGGTTCTTATTCCGTGAAATGACAGTGCTAATATTGAAGCCAGCCAAATTAGTGGCTGTCTCTTCACGAGATTGTTCACGGATTTCGTGGTGTTAAATTTCGCGAGAGAGATTATCTACGAATTTTGTGGAGTTAATTTCGCGAGGTCACTAATAATATTTAATACTTCTTGGTAATATTAGAAGTTTCACAGAGGCACACGGGAGCAAATTCGGCTCCTGTTAATTCCTCTTGGACGGCTATGATCTGGCAGTAAAACTCCTCAAGGATAATTATGCTGATCCAGAAGTAAGAACATCACATTTAGTTCATGAGCTGTTGCATTTACCCCCACCGGAGGCTTCAGCTGATTCACTCCAAGTCTTCAAGCTGGAGGTAGAATCATTGATCAATGCCCTCAGCCTGACAGCAGATACAAACGGGGCTGAGTGGGTCTTGAAAATAATTGTCCAGGAGAAAATACCTAGGGACATATTGAGACAAATGAGTGTTCATTACCATAAAAGCATCTTATCCATGAATGAAATATCTGAATGTTTAAAGTCAGTAGTTCATCAATTACGAACACATGACAAATTAAAACCACCAAGTAAACCCTCAGAAACCAATAATAGTAAACCCCAGAGTACCAAAGGTACTCCAAATCAATCTAGACAATATAATTCAACACCAAAGTGGAACAGTGGCAGTGTGGGCGTATATACAGTGGGACCCTCCAAGCCTATAGTTACTGTGTCACCCAAGAACGTGACACCAAAGGGTACGGGAAGCTATGGAACATGTTTGTTCTGCAATGAGAAACATTCAATGTACCACTGCCCTAATTTTTCTGATAGTGATGCCCGTGTTGAGCGACTCAAAGATTTGCAACATTGCACGAGGTGCCTCAGGAAACATAACATCGACTGTGATACCCAATTATACACCTGCAATAGGTGTAACAAAGGTCAGCACCATGCAGCATTGTGCAGACACCAAAACAACGTCTCCAAACCCCAAAGTGGAAGATAGCATTCCCACCACAGTACAGTACTTCAAGGTGCAACAAACAACGAGTGTCCCATCGGCAAAGTCTAAAGGTAATACAACTTTGCCTACTGCCCAAATTACCATCCAGAATAAGAGGGCCAAGGTCCATACCCGTGGGTTGTTTGACCAAGGGTCCCAGAGAACATACGTCACTAAAAAGTTGGTAGATGAACTACAATTAAAGCCTGTAGCCCAGACGACATTCAACATCTCAGGGTTTAAAACAGATGCAGGACCTCAAGTCTGCCAGGTGGTACGACCATCAGTACGTTTAGGCAGGTACGTCTGTCAAGTACGTCTGTCAAGTACAAGCCATTGTGGTGGACAAAATACCAGTAGACCTACAAGTTCAAGGTCTGAGAGCAACAGCCAAATTCCTGAGAAATAGAGGAATAAAATTGGCAGATAATATTAAGTCTGATCACTTCACCAACTTCGATCTCCTTGTAGGGACGGACTACTACCATCGATTCATCGGTAGCCCTACTAAATTTCAGGGCATAACCATGCTAAATTCTGCAGGAGGCAAATTACTCTCAGGCCCAGTATTAAGCCTGAGGAGACCTATGACTGCAGATAAACAATACCAATAGAAATCTAAATTTGTCAGCTGATAATATATATCTCCAGTAGCATTATGCTAAGGAGATTACAGCTGACTATAGCAACAGAGGTTGATGATAATATCATCATTTGAAGCTGAAGATGAGTTCATGAGGCCTTCAGTGGCAAATCAGTGAACAGTAGCCTAAACAGCTACAAGTCACTGCGAATAATGTCACTGAACCCACTGCAGTCTCAGAACCATACTTAGCTTTAGTGATGGGCTATTCAGTCCTCTGAATCAATTAACTAAATTAAACCCCAATAAATCTGACGACTGATTTTGATACATTTATTATTTAATCAAGATAAATTCCATGGACCTCAGTGTTTATATATCAGTGACCAGTTATCTAAACAAGCTTCATGTTATATCTAATGTCACTGATCTCACTGCAGTCCCTGAATCATACTTGACTGTAGTACTTGATCACATTCAGTCTTCTGGGTTAAATAATATGTATTTAGGCTAGAATTTTAGCCTTTCAAGAGTTAACAGGGAAATGAAATCGCATTAGACTTCTAACCCCTGCAACTCGAGTACGGGACATCCGCCTTGTATGAACAGACGCACAAATGTGTGATTACTAACAACTAACATCAAATTAATCTAATAATTTGAAGGAGGAGTATCGGTGTTCGTCTGTTCTAAATAGGACTTCGACCCGTGAGCAGCCCCCGGGGAATTATGTCGGAAAATCCGACACCATTTACTAATATCAATCCAATTTGCAGGTAATATTGCTGCTGTGTTGTATACGCAAGTTAACCCCATAGAAAATGTAACTTGTAGTGGAATTTTCCGTCTATAGAAAATGGGATATCATTGCCACATACTATTATAATTCACCAGCTATTGTGTTGGAATTATTCTTAAATACATTAGTCTTTGGACTTTTACCACCATAAACCATCTTATTTAAATTAACTTAATTATCAGAATAAAAATAGAGTACATGTGACCCTTCTATCAAGTTACTGACATCTCTACAAAGTGAGGGAGGCGTCAGTCATTAGGGTGTGGTCAGCCATTGGCGCAGGGAGCAAATTCGGCTCCTATCATCAGCCATTGTTATTGTTAAGACCAAAGTCGTTGGAGCGAGTAACAGCTCCTATAAATTCTCTTGGACGAAGTGTGACGAAGATCAGAGTAGTGGTCTTCCATCATCAACACGCTGTCAACAAATACAAGGGAGGTGTCTTTCCGAAACCCGTTTATCTAATCATTTTGGACATTAATGTTAGGTAGATATTATTGGGCAACCGGTTAGAACACGAATGATCGACTCAAAAAGGTAATTAAGCCTTGGTCTATATGATTCATTATACAGTGTTTTCTCTGATATACCTGTCATATATTAGGATTCTGGCTTTATAGCAAGCGCCCTTTGACAGGTCAAGAAGAGGAAGCAAGACTTGGTATCAGTTACTGGATGTTGGAAACTGCCTCAAAATAGGATAATTTGGTGTCTACATCCTAGTTATATCTGGTGAACTAAGCCTGCTGTATAATAAGGAACCTCCTCAATGTATACTAATGAGTAGATAATACTGTAGTTTGACTGGCTGCATATATATAAATTTAATGTAAACCCCCCCTAATGTGTATGGATCGATTTGTGAGATTATTGCAGAAATACAGTCCACTCAACATCATACCAATTGCTATCGAAATATATAAATTAACATAAATATAAATTCTATATAAATTCATATAAATTAAATATATATAAATCTCACAGGTCGGTACCCACAAGTCTCTACTCAGTTACAAGACTTCCACCAAATTGGAACTTCTTCAGCTTTCTAATGCTGTAGCAGTGGAATCTGCAAACAATATTAATGCTATTGTTGCTGAATTTTCTGATCAATTTGAACCCATACATTGTTCTACTGATAGCAAAGTTCATCTACACATCAACCCAGATGTGATTCAAGTTGCCGAGGAATATGCACACTCTGTAACCTGTGATGCAGTCCCTAAGGCTCTCACTCTTGATGAAATCCGTACTGCAACCCTAGAGGACCCATCTCCGCAAGCAACAGTGGATGCATTGACTAAGAAAAAGTTTCCACGCATCTCACCCCCAGGAGTTGACCAAGATGCATTCAAAGCACTTGAACGCTTCCAGACAGAATTACGTGTTACGGAACAACGCGACACTGTGCTGTGAGGTACTCGTATCGTCATTCCAGCAGCGTGCTCTAAAGCTTGCACATCAAGGACAAGGACACCAAGGTCTTGTTAGGACCAAACGGTTGCTACGAGAAAAGGTGTGTTTTCCTGGCATTGATCGTCAAGCAAAGGACATGCATGATGCCTGTGTCCCTTGCCAAGCTGCAGTGGATATTTGAAGACCAACACCTCTACAACCTTCACCACTACCTGCTGCGCCATGGACGGAAGTATCGATGGACTTCTGCGGACCGCTACCAACTGGAGAGTACTTGATGGTAGTCATTGATGATCACTCACGTTATCCAGAAGTTGAAATCATCACTTCCACATCTGCAAAGTCTGTCATCCCGAAACTCGACAAGACCTTTTTAAACTTTGGCATTCCTGAAGTTGTCAATATGGACAATGGACCGCCATTCAATGGACAAGACTTAGCCAGCTTTGCTGAGCATATTGGATTCAAATACCGCCGTGTGATGCCACTACATCCTCAAGCAAATGGAGAAGTCGAGAGATTCATGCAACCTCTCATGAAAGCGGTACGCTGTTCTCATGCCAAAGGACGATCCTGGAAGCAAGCTATGTATGCTTTTCTCAGGAACTACCGTGCAACGCCACATGGAACACTGGGGAAGTCGCCTGGTGAACTCTTATTTGGACGTCCTATGAAAATCACACTACCTGTCATGCCAGCCGAGGTAACGGATAAACGTCTCGCTCAGAAGGATGCACTAGCCAAGGGCAAATTGAAAATTGCTCTTGATCAACGTGCAAAGGAACAATTCATAAAGGTTGGAGACACTGTTCTAGTTAAAAAGAAAAAAAAGAGGGAAAGTTAGATATGCCGTATGATACAAAACCATATAAAGTGATTAGTGTAAAAGGAACTATGGTAACAGCGAGTAATAGAGATCATAGTATAACATGTAATATGGCTTATTTCAAAGTCATTCCAACTAGTGTAGAAAATGAAGAAGTGCAAAGTCGTACAAACGATAAAGAAAAAAAAAGTTATAACCCGACAAACAATTCATCAAGGAATGTTCTTGAATTTACGGACTCTCGTCCTAAATGTCATGTTAGCCCTAAGCAAATTGATGATTGTGTTCTTATGTAATGCAAAGTATTTACTTATTATGCTAAACTAAATTTAATATTGTTTGAATAATGCAGATCTCTCATTCAATATTTTGTAACTTTGTAGTACAGTTTCTTTCATTTTTGTTTAACATTGCATTTGTATTTTTAACTTTGATATCCTGTGTGGTGAAGATTAAGTTTATTAAATTCTTTGTGTGCTTAATTAATGTTAAATGTATGCAACATCTTTTGATACGTTAATAACTTACTTTGTGTTGATAACTTTGCTTTGTGCTACAAGCATGGTAGACATCTCTCCTTTTCTTTAAAAAGAATGAATACAGGATGTCATGTTCATAGCAAACGACACCATCCGTTTGTATGCGCTGCGTTTCGTACGCCAGCAATAGAAAAACAATTGAGAGTGTACAGGATGCCCGCCAAGCTTGGAAGCTGCTAGTCTTGTATCTTTTATAAATATTAAAGTCAGTAACCAAGCAATGGCTTTATATCAACCCTACAACCAAGACTTCCTCAGCAACACACAACACTACAGATACCAGGCAGTTTACGACAGAAGTTGTGGTGTGTAATTGTTTCTTTGTCGTGTGAAAATGTCTATTGGTCACAAGAGCTTGGGTGTACATAGTGCAGCAGCTATCAGTAAAGTGTTTATACTTGCACATTGTTAAGACATACTTTAAAAAGGCGCACTGTTGTTTCAGGTGTGAGGGACTCCAGGTCTTGTCCACCGTCCATTGCCAGTGTTGGTGATGCAGCTTCTGCCACAGCACGAGGGACTACAGGTGTTGTTCACCATCCATTCTTGTTTATTAGAAATAAATTGTTTATACGGAATCAAATGTGAAAGATTGTTAATTATGTATGGGTTTTAAAATTTATACAAAAGTTTCAATAAATAACTTGCCAATTTTAAACAGGATTAAATATGGCGTAGCAACTACACTAGAACTTATTCAGCAGCTTTTAAGACGTTCCAGGAATCCCACACCGCTAATAAACTCTACATTTTCCAGGGGTCCCACGAGATACTAATGACATCTGAGAGATACCAAAATGGTCTCCAATCAATGTCGGTAAAAAATACAGATGCACCAGCCAGGAGCACCAGTCGCACACCAGGCAGCAGCACCAGTCGCCCACCGGGCAGCAGCACTAGTCGCCCACCAGGCAGCAGCACTAGTCGCATATGAGTAAATGAAACAAGGGGAGGAAATAGGAGACCAGACACTGGATACAGAATGGGAGATGGTCCTTCACGAGACGAACAGCGAGAAAGAACTAGGGGTTGATATCACTCCAAACCTATCTCCTGAAGCCCCCATCAAAAGAATAACATCTGTGGCATATGTGAGGCTTTCAGAACCATGTATACCACGTATGTAAGGCCAATCCTGGAGTATGCGGCCCCGGCATGGAGCCTGTACCTTGTCAAGCACAACTCCCTCCCCATCCGGCCCTTTGGCGCCGTGAGGGGGGCTTGGTGGTCGGCTGCCGGAGTGTGATGCTCCATGGGACAGTCCTCTGTCCTTTCGTTGCCTTATGCTCCTGCTGCTGTCCTCTCCAATTGTGCTGGATCACTTTTCCTTTTCCTTGTTTCGTTTTTCACCCCCCCCCCTCTTCTTCTATCTGCTTGTCGTTTCATGTTGACCTTTTGCTTGTTTTGGTTATTCTTTTGGACTTTTTCTATTTTGATGCCCGGGTGCTTGGGGAGGCATACTCTTGCACCTGTAGAACTGTAGTACACAACGTCTTGAACGAGAGGACCCTTTTATTGTTAATCCTCCTTTCGTCACTGAACCCGATCTCGACGGACTGACGGTTCTTAAGGTGGCGTTTGTGGGGTGTATACTCACGACGCACCACTAGGGGGCCACGGTATGATCGGCAATAGCTTCTTCTTGGGTGTCCTGCCTCTAATTGTGGCTCCATGGTGGGTGTGGGGCACATTCGTGAATGAAAGTTTTTCCTCGTTTCTATGGCAGGTTATGTTTCCCCTTGTACCTTTTTCAGGCTCGTGGGGTGGGCGACCAAGCCCCCAAGTCGGACTGTGTTGGAAGACCAGGCCCTGTAGCCCACGCTGCATTGGGCCCCGACTTTGCTCCTCCTTTGACCCTCCTGACTACTTCCCTTCTCTTCTGTGGAAGGGTCTAGTTCAAAGCCCCCGTGGTGACCACCTCGTCCCCTGGCACAGCTCCGTCTCTCATTGTGACTACTGCGCCTTTTACCCCTTCTCACTCTCGGGGTTCTCAACGTCGTCCCCACCACGACTGCACTCGCACGATCCCTTCTCATACAACGCCTTGTTTGGTTCCGCTACATGGGCTAAATACGTTGATCTCCACCATCTGCATTCTACTACTCCTGACGATTTCTCCCTCCATAAACACCTTATTGATTCAGTAGATGCCTCTGTTACTTTTAACCCCACCAATTACAGTATGTGTGTCGTTCCTGCTCCTTCTCAGGATTCAGCTACTCACTTAGCCGCTTTGTCCTGCACCCCCCTCCCCGCTCAGCCCGTTGATGCCGTGAGGGGGGCTTAGTGGGCGGCTGCCGGAGTGTGATGCTCCTTATGACAGTCCTCTGTCCTTTTCTAGCCTTGTGCTCCTGCTGCCGTCCTCTCCAATTGTGCCGAGCATCTTTTCCTTTTCCTTCTGTTTCGTTTTTCTCCCCCTCTTCTCCTATCTGCTTGTCGTTTCCTGCCGACCTTTGCTTGTTTTGGATCTTTCTTTGGACTTCTTCTATTTTGACGCACGGGTGCTTGAGGAGGCATACTCTTGCACCCGTAGAACTGTAGTACCCGACGTCTCGAGCGAGGGGAACCTTTTATTGTCAATCCCCCTTTCGTCGCTGAACCCGATCTCGACGGACTGACGGTTCTTAAGGTGGTGTTTGTGGGGCGTATACTCACGACACACCCCTAGGGGGCTCCGGCATGATCGGCGATAGCTTCCTGTTGGGTGTCCTGCCTCTAATTGTGGCTCCATGGTGGGTATGGCGGCACATTCGTGGATGAAGTTTTTTCTCCTCGTCTTTATGTCGTTGAATGTTTCTGTTATACCCTCTCAGGCCCGTGGGGTGGGCGACCAAGCCCCCGAGTCAGCCTGTATTGGAAGACCTGGCTCCGTAGCTCCCGCTGCGTTGGGCCCCGACCTTGCTGCTCCTTTGACCGTCCTGACTTCTTCCCCCAGCTCCCCTCCCTCCTCTGTGGTTGGGTCGAGCCTCCAGTCCCCAGTGGTGACCACTTCGTCCCCTGGTGCGGCTAAGTCTCTCGTTGTGACTACTGCGCCTTTTGTCCCTCTCTCTCAGGGGGTTCTCACCGCCGTCAGCGCCATGGCTGCATTCGCTCGTTTCTTTCCTCTACTGATGCGTATCAGGCCTTGTTTGGTCCTGCTTCATGGGCCAAATACTTTGATCTCCTCCCTCTTGATTCCGCGCCTCCTGACGATTTCTCTCTCCATCGGGATCTTGTTGATTCCGTGGATGCGTCTGTCACCTTCAACCCCACTCGTCTCGGTACACGTGTCGTTGCTGCTCCTTCTCAGGATGCAGCTTCCCGCTTGGCTGCCTTATCCTGCCTTGGTGAGATCCCTGTTCGGGTCTCTAAGAACACTCGGTTGAATGCCAGTGTTGGCACTATTCTCCTTCCGTCCCATGTTGCAACCGGTGTTCGGAATCTGCAGGACTGCCACGATGACATTCGGCATATCTTTGATGCCCAAGGCCATTCTGTCCTCCAGGTTGACTCGTTTACTCGTCCCCCTCGTGGTCGCCGCCGTCAACCCCTTCGAGTTGTGAAGGTCACCTTTGATGGTAGGACCCTTCCATCCTCTGTCATTCTCGCTGGCGCCAGGTGCTCTGTCCAGGAGTATATTCCTTCTCCTCGACTTTGTAACAAGTGCTGGAGGTTTGGGCATGGTGCCCTCTGCTGCTCAGGGACTGTCTCTCTCTGTCCTTTGTGTGGGTTGTTGTTGTTCTTATAGATTCAGCTATTTGGAACAAGTTCCAAGTAGCACGGGCTATGGTGAACCCGTAACTTACCTGGCACAGGAGCTGGGCAAGAAGCACGGGCTATGGTTAACCTCGTGGACAGGAGATGTCTCCCGTCTGCAGGCAGATGTCCATCGCTCTCCTACCGGCCGTCGTGTGTGCTCTCGTTCAGCTTCTCCTGTTGAGACACTGGAATCCGTTACCCGGTACGTAGTTGCTGGGACACCGTTCTCTTTAAGTCAAAGCGTAAGCCTGGCTCCTCTCCTTCCTCCTCCCCGGCGGGTAAGAAGGCTTCGCTTTCTTCCTCGACCCCTACTACTGGCTCTATTGCTCCTTCCCCTCCCATTTCAGTGGTTGCGCCCCCTGTTCCTGCTATGGAGGTTTCTTTGGCCCCTGCTTCCCTTTCGGTTGGTGCCCTTGCTGAGGTGCGCTCCCCTCTTTCTACTCCCCCTCTTCCTGCTGCTGTCCTTGACTGCTCCTCTCCGTTGTCTCCTCCTCTTCCTCCTCCGGACCCCGCCCGCCCACCTCTGGTCTGTTCTCCCGCTTCCTTCCCTCCGTCTTTGCTCAGTTTACCCATGCCCCCTAACCTGACTTTGCTGACCCTGATCCCGACCCTGATATTCTTTAATGTGCTGTGTTGCTCTTTCGCCTTTGTTTCTTCTTTGTTTTCTGTTGTTGTCCTTTCTCTTCTCGTCGCTGTCTATTCTTCAGTGGAACGTTCGAGGTTATTACGCCAATTTCCTCGAACTCCAACTTCTAATTTCGCGGGTTTCGCCCCTTTGTGTCTGTCTCCAGGAGCCGATGCTTGGTGCTCGTCCTGGTCGTTTTCGTGGCTATTCCTTTCTCCCCCCCCCCCCCAGCCGTTGCTGGGGTTCCTAATTCTTCTGCTCTCTTGATTCGTGCTGATGTTCCCTTTGTTCCTTTACTTTTTCCTTTGCCCCTCCATTGTTCTGCTGCTCGTATTTTTTGGGGAAATGGTACACAGTTTGTTCCATTTATCTCCCCCCAAGTGTCCCGCTTTCTCTTCCTGATTTGAAACACCTCTTGGACTCCTTGCCGGAGCCTGTGCTCCTGCTGGGTGACTTCAATTGTCGTCACTCTTTGGGGTGACGTTTTGACAAATACTCGGGGTCGACTTCTTGAGCCGTTTCTCTCTCTTCGAGTTGTAAAAATCACCTTTGATAGTAGGGGCCCTTCCGCCCTTTATTATTCTTGCCGGTGCCAGATGCTCCGTTCAGGAGTACATTCCCTCTCCTAGACTTTGCAATAAGTGTTGGAAGTTTGGGCACGGTGTACTCAAGTGCAAAAGTACTGTGTATCTATGCTCCATGTGTTGGGCCGATGATCATTCGAAGTCCGAGTGCACTTCTCCCCAGGCTCGCTGCCTCAATTGCGGTGAGGCCCACCCTACCTTCTCACTCTCGTGTATACACTACAAACTGGAGGAAGCCGTCCTCAACTTGAAACACCGTGATCGTCTGACTTTTCCTGAAGCAAGACGCCAAGTTCATCGTCTCACCCTTTCGCGGGTGTATCCTACACTCGTGTGTTGCGTTCTACCTCTCCTCGTTCTTCCCACCTTCCTCAGTCTCTCAACTGTTTCCAGGCCTTAGACCCAAACACGCCCTCCACCTCCTCCCCTATTCCTTTGCGTCATGTCCCGAAAGGTTTCCTTCCTGGTTCTCCACCTGGAGTTTCCCCTCTTCCTGCCCAGTCGACCATATCTCCTATGTCTTCTTTCCCATCTCCTCCCACTCTTTCTTCCCAACCCTCCCCCCAGTCTCTTGACCCTCCATGCCATCTGTCTGTCCAGGCTGATGTCCATCATCCTACCAGCAATCTTTGTGTAGTTCGCTCCCGTTCCTCTTCTCCTGCTCAGACCATTGAGTCTGTCGCCTGGTACGTTGTTACTGGCACACCTGTCTCTTCGAGTCAGAAACGTAAGACTGGATCCCCTCCTCCTTCCTCCCCAGCGGGTAAGAAGGTATCGCTTTCTTTCTCGCCCCCCCCCCTCTCTGACTCTATCACTACGTCCCCTCCCATTTCAGTGGTCGGGCCCCCTGTCCCAGATATGGAGGTTTCTTTCGCCCCCGATTCCCTCTCCGTCGCTGCCCTTGCTTAGGTGCACTCCCTGATTTCTGCCCCCTCCCTCTCCTCCTCTAGCTGTCCTTGATTGCCCCTCTCAGTTGTGTCCTCCTCCACCAGACCCCGTCAATCCGCCTCTAGTCTGTCCTCCCGCTCTCTTCCCTCCTAACGAAGTTCACCCATCCCTCCTAAGTTACTATGTTTACCCATGCCCCCTAACCCTGATTTTGCTGACCCTGCTCCTGATCCTGAGATTCTTTAATAAACTGTGTTCTTCTTTACATTTGTTTCTTTACTGTTCTCTGTTACTGTCCTTTCTCTTTGATAATGTCTATCCTTCAGTGGAACATTCATGGATTTTATGCCAACTTCCATGAACTCCAACTTCTAATTACAGTTTTCACCACATTGTTCTGCTGCCTGTGTTTTTGTGGGTAAATGGTATACAGTGTCACTGAGGGGTTGGCTTGGGCCCCGGTAGAAAGGGGGCTGCTAGGGGCTCAGAAGGCAGAATACTCAGCCCCTCCAACTCTCGGGATTCACCAGTCTCTCCTGATCCCACAGGAGAGGACTAGTAATACCCACCACCGCAGGTCTTTACCCCCCACCACTAGAGGTGCTACTGATTCACCCTGGGAGCCCTTCAGTCAACCACGGGGAAACTGCTATTAGCAATTCCGGCCTAGACCCTTGGAGAAGTGAAGGAAGACCCAGGCTAACCTTTTAACAATAACTTCCCCTGAATCTTGCCTGCCAGACAAAAAGTTGCAGGAATTCCTTTCCCGCATTTCTCTATCTTCTTTTAACAAGGTAGCCAGCTGGGTTGAGATCTCTGCACCCCAGCAGTGCAGTTCAGTGGATGTATTCTATAATGCTTGTTGCCAAAGTGTTGCTTTCCTACTCTCCAGTCACTATATTGCTTGTTGCCAAAGTGTTGCCACCATTTCGGCTCTGATACTGGGTGGATGGCCTAGGGTACACTTTTATATAAGTCTATGCTGCTTTACCACTCTCCAGACAATAAGAACTTCCATAGAAAACGTGATGTTCCCTAGGTGGGACTATATTATCCCTCGTGTATGCTCATAGAGATTATTATGGAGGCGCACTTAAACACCATGATAAAATATGTGAATTTACTGACATAAGCTACATGATCACATATACAATTAAATTCAATACAGGAATGGTAAATAAGAATAAACAATCTAGAGATCGTCAGCAACTCTTCTTTCACGATCTCCAACAACTCCTTCAACTGGGCAGATTAAAAAAAAAAGGAGCCACACTCACAGAGGGGCCTCTTTGTCGCCACCTCTTCAACTTCCCCGTCGTCCAAACACACTGTCCTCTTCAACAGTCCTGGACACAAGCTGCTCTGCAGCCTATCCTACTACTAATGTATCAATGTTATACTGTAACATACATAGGTAAATATCGTGGCCTATCTAGCCTACTCAGACAAGGGGTAATGAGAGGGAAATTGATCTACCTTTACATTCCTTGCTCACGACGCCTGTCCCTCGATGGTGTGAGGTTCCCACGCTTGCCGAGTCGGTCCTTGACGATCCAGAAACATGATATGTATGGAAGCATGATATCTCGGTTACCAAGAGACAACAGTTTACATGTATATTGTGACGGGTCGGTGGCGGAGGATGGCAGGGCAGGGTGTGGTGTCCTAATAAGGGATTATACGGAGTTTGGGACTGTGGACAGGATAATTGAACTCCGGCTTAGTAATTATATATCATCCACACAAGCTGAACTGCAGGCCATTCTGGCATGTTTGGAGGAAGTACGTCATGACAACAAAAATGTTTTTGTATTTGTCGATAGCCGAGGAGCACTTGAGTCCTTAAACAGTCGAAACCCAGTCTTCGTCTCCATAGTTGAGGATTGTAAGAGAAGAATAACTGAGATACAGCTGAAAGGACATAGTGTGAAATTCATGTGGATTCCATCTCATGTTGGAATAGTGCTCAACGAGGTGGCGGATGACTTGGCCAAACGTGCCACATCAAAACCACAAGTTGACATTGAATGTGAATTCACAATGAGACAAATTCGAAGCAAAATCAGAAATATTCAGGCACAGGCAGGAGCGGAGAGGAGAGATCTAATGTATGAGAGAAGTCAAACCATGCAACACTACATGTATGTGAGTCAAAACACCCATTTCACTTATGGTAAAAGGAGAAATGCTTGGAGTGACTCTGTGTACATGCGGCTCAGGCTTGGGTACAAATATTACTGGGAATATGGGATAGGTGTTCATGATAATGACACGAAGTGTAAACTATGTGGTATGTTAAGGTCTCACACCCTTGCCCATTATGTTCTTGATTGTCCGTTGATTAATGTATATAGAAACACTGAGATAAGGACTGTTCCTGAACAAATAGCCTGGATGTGTCACAACGGAAAGGTTGATGAAATTCTTGAGAGATATAAGAATTTTGCACCAAGACTGTAATATTTTGTTGAATTATCTGCATGTCTCTTGCAAATTGTCTATACAGTATACCTAGGTCATAAAAGTATTTGTGTACGTCTGATATCATACTTCTCGTGAAGGAGGAAATGTATATGTTTATCTCTCAGAATGTTTGGTAATATGATTATTGTTTGTGATGTGTGTATATGTATGTATTAACACGATGTACTGAACGGGGTGAGAATAGCTTGAGCTACCTCATCCCTTTGTGTGTATTTTACATCAATAAACTTATTTCAATTTCAATTTCAATTTCAATCCAGAAACGTTTCACAAGTCCTCAGGTGTCATGAAGTCATCGCCGAACCACTCCCAGAGTTTCAGGAATCCCAATCCTGGTTCACCATTGGGCACTGAGCTAATCACTGTAAGCACACACTCGTCCCTTCCACAAGACGTTGCTCCTTGCCCTAAGAACGGTGTCGTCCCTCCAAAATCCTAAAAGAACGTGACCCGGTCACAGCTGGGCCTGCCCGCCACACCTTCCAGACCCTCTAGCATCAGGCGGCACCCCTCCAGCGTCGTCACCGACAGATTCTTCATGTTCTGGCACTTCTCTGCTCAATGAATTTGGTTTCTTCTTGCTTCCCGGAAGCATAGGATCTCCAATAACAATGGTGGGCTGCGATGGCTAGTTTTATTCCATTGAGTAAGACTCCAAGAGCCTCCAGACCTCGAGAGCTGACCAAGAAACGTCCTCCCACTCTCGCAGTCTGAACAACTCTGATGCTAACACAGCTGGCGTCACCAGGGGCACTCAGTGACGTCACGGCGGGCTCTGATTGGTCGCCCGTGACCTAAGTCAACCAATCCGCATTTGGCTGGCGCCCTCCACAAAATGGTGGATCTGCAGGTAGGGGGTACCTTTCATTTGTATTAGGGCGCCACTTTCCCCTTACCTACAAACTTATAGTGTAAATTCCTCCCTTATCTGGCGGCCGATCTGGTCGCCGCATATACCAACAGGCTCCCTGTAACTCAGAGAATGAGTAGAGAAAGCTGATATGACTCTTAAAGCAGGCAAATGGAAGAAATAGGAGAGGGCACCGTAACAAGTCTGTTCCATTTATTTCCCCCTAAATGTCCCGCATTCCCTTCCTGATCTTAAGCACCACCTGGACTCCTTGACAGAGCCGGTGCTCCTTTCGGGTGATTTCAACTGTCGACATACGCTCTAAGGTGATGTTCTGACAAACACCCAAGGACGCCTTCTCGAACCGTTCGTCCTCGTTTCTTCTATCTTTTCTGAATTCTGGTGAATTCAGAAGAGATAGTCCATTCATGTAGACTTTCGGACTCGCACCCTTTCCTGTCTTGATCTTGATCTCTGCTCGTCTTTCCTTTACTTAGATTTCACGTGGTGGGTTCTTGATGACCTCCACAAGTGATCATTTCCCCATCCTCGATCCGTTTTTCTATTTCCACCCTCCCCTCTCCTTCCCTAGGTGGCAGTTTGCCAAGGCTGACTGGAGCCTATTGACCCTCTGTGCTACTCTCTCTGACCTCTCCTCTCTGCCTCTTCCTCGCGCCCTCCTTCTTTTTTATGACACTGTCTTCGACGCTGCCCTTCGCTCTATTCCTCGCTCTTCCTCCCAGGGCACACGGAAGTGCGTTCTCTGGTGGAATGCAGACTGTGCTCAGCCTGTCTGCTGTGAGCGTGCAGCCTGGAAGAAATACCGCCGCCGGCAGACGGCTGATTCTTTTACTTTGTTTCGGAAGTAAAGTGTGGTGGTAAGAAATTGCGGCCTGAGTCGACGTCCATTCACCAGCACCATCAGTCAAGAACTGGGTTGGTGGGTTGCCGGCTCACCCAGACTTGCCAGAGAGCACCAATGAGCGGGGGAAGGAAGGAAGGGGGCTAGTTGGATGATGTGTTGCTTGTTTGTTTTCTTTCTGGGAGAATTTTTTTTGGGTATTTTAAGGCCGTACCTCGCAATTTTTAACCGGACAGCGGTCTGTTTTAATTCGCCTACCTTTCTGGGTCCTTTCCTGGTCGATGGCAAAATTTGACATACTTCAAATGCAAATTGCGCATAGGCCTTTTCTCCCTGTGCCTCTCTGGGGGGGGGGGGAGGTTCATAAGTAGGAAACAAGAACTCTGTGTCTAATGACCCCAACTAATACAACACTATATCAGTAGGATAGCTTTAAGAAGCCGACGGGGCTCCCCACAGAGAAGTACTTATGTACAACAATGTTCACTGGTTTAGTAAAGGTTCTGTGCTTAAGCTATTTCTTAGGTATTTGAATTAAATTCGTTTGTTTTAAATAAATGAAAAGTACTGGTCAAAAATCATCTTACGTTGTGTGGATTTGTAGATTAATGTTTTCCAAATATTTCTTCCCCTTTTAAATGAATAGAAACCCGAAATTACAGCAACTGCCAAGGCACTTGAAGTTATATTTTAAAAACATCAAAGCTTTTGAAATAAAATTGAATTTTTTTAAACATGATGTCAACAACGGTACTTTTAAATATTTCGCAAACCAAAAAAAAACACAAAAAATTTTGAAATTCATGAGTAAACAGGAATTCAGTGAATTCTATTTTTTTTAGCATTAGTGATTAAACTGCAGATTAATTTACCAAAAATTTATTATATTAGGGGTCATATGAAGAATCTGCAAAATTCATGAAGTGTATAGACGACGTACAAAATAGTGAAAGAGATCGGTTAGTGATTGGATTAATGCAGATAACAGCAGAAACTAAAAATTTTCAAAATGTCTCCAGATTAACAGTATTTTCATCGACATTCCCCCCTCCCCGCTCGGCCCGTTGCTGCCGTGAGGGGGGCTTAGTGGGCGACTGCCGGAGGGTGATGCTCCTTGGGACGGTCCTCTGTCCTTTTCTAGCCTTGTGCTCCTGCTGCCGTCCTCTCCAATTGTGCCGAGCATCTTTTCCTTTTCCTTCTGTTTCGTTTTTCTCCCCCTCTTCTCCTATCTGCTTGTCGTTTCCTGCTGACCTTTTGCTTGTTTTAGATCTTTCTTTGGACTTCTCTATTTTGACGCCCGGGTGCTGGGGGAGGCATACTCTTGCACCCGTAGAACTGTAGTACCCAACGTCGAGAGCGAGGGGAACCATTTATTGTCAATCCCCCTTTCGTCACTGAACCCGATCTCGACGGACTGTCGGTTCTTAAGGTGGCGTTTGTGGGGCGTATACTCACGATGCACCCCTGGGGGGCCCCGGCATGATCGGCGATAGCTTCTTGTTGGGTGTCCTGCCTCTAATTGTGGCTCCATGGTGGGTGTGGGGGCACATTCGTGAATGAATCTTCCTTTTCGTAGCGATGATAAATATTCCCCCTGTTTCTGCTTTAACTTCTCAGGCTCGTGGGGTGGGCGACCAAGCCCCCGAGTCGGTCCGTGTTGGAAGACCGAGCTCTATAGCCTCCGCTACATTGGGCCCCGACCTTGCTCCTCCTTTGACTTCTCCGACTCCTCCCCTCGGCTCCCCTCCCTCTGTGGTTGGGTCGAGCCCCAAGCCCCCAGTGGTGACTACCTTGTCCCCTGACGCGGCTTCGTCTCTCATTGTGACTACTGCACCTTTTACCCCCGTGACTTCTGGGGGTTCTCATCGCCGTTCCCGCCACGGCCGCACTCACACGATCCCTTCCCGTAATGGTACTTACAATGCCCTGTTTGGTCCTGCTACATGGACTAAATACTTTGATCTCCACCATCTGGATTCTACTCCTCCTGACGATTTCTCCCTCCATAAACACCTTGTTGATTCAGTAGATGCCTCTGTTACTTTTAACTCCACCAGTTCCGGTACGCGTGTCGTCGTTGCTCCTTCTCAGGATGCAGCTACTCGCTTAGCCGCTTTGTCCTGCATTGGGGAGACCCCTGTTCGGGTCTCCAAAAACGCTCGGTTAAATGCCAGTGTTGGCACTGTTCTCCTCCCACCCCAAGTTGCAACTGGTGTTCGGGACCTCAATGATTGCCATGAAGATATTAAACATATCCTCGAAGCCCAAGGCCATTCTGTCCTCCGGGTGGACACGTTTACTCGACCCCCTCGTGGTCGTCGCCGTCAGCCCCTTCGAGTTGTCAAAGTCACCTTTGATAGTAGTACCCTTCCGCCCTCTGTTATTCTTGCTGGTGCCAGATGCTCCGTTCAGGAGTACATTCCCTCTCCTAGAATTTGCAATAAGTGCTGGAAGTTTGGGCACGGTGTCCTCAAATGCACCAGTACTGTGTATCTCTGCCCCTTGTGTGGGGACGATAGTCATTCTAAGTCCGAGTGCACTTCTCCCCAGGCTCGCTGTCTCAATTGCGGTGAAGCCCACCCTACCTTCTCACGCTCGTGTATGCACTATAAACTCGAGGAAGCCGTCCTCAACTTGAAGCACCGTGATCGTCTGTCTTTTCCTGAAGCGAGACGCCAAGTTCGTCGTCTCACCCCTTTCGTGGGCGTCTCCTACGCTCGCGTGTTGCGTTCTACCTCTCCTCGTCCTTCCCGTCTTCCTCAGTCTCACAACCGTTTCCAGACCTTAAACCCGACCACACCCACCACCCCCTCCCCTGTTCCTTTGACTCCTACCCCAGATGGTCTCCCTCCTGGTTCTCCATCTGGGATTTCCCCCCCTCCCTCCCCAGTCCGCCTTATCTCCTTTGTCTTCTTCCCCGTCTCCCCCCTCTCTTTCTTCCCGACCCTCCCCCCAGTCTCTTGACCCTCCACGCCGCCTGTCTGTCCAAGCTGATATCCATCATCCTCCCAGCGATCTTCATGTTGTTCGCTCTCGTTCCTCTTCTCCTGCTGAGACCATTGAGTCTGTCGCCCAGTACGTTGTTACTGGAACACCTGTCTCTTTGAGTCAGAAACGTAAGCCTGGATCCTCTCCTTCTTCCTCTCCGGCGGGTAAGAAGGTTTCGCTTTCTTCCTCGCCCCCTCCCTCTGCCTCTGTCCCTCCTTCCCCTCCCATTTCCGTGGTCGAACCCCCTGTCTCTGATATGGAGGTTTCTTCTGCCCCCGCTTCCCTCTCTGTTGCTGCCCTTCCTGAGGTGCACTCCCTGCTTTCTGCCCCCCTCCTCCGCCTGTCCTTGCCTGCCCCTCTCAACTGTCTCCTCCTCTTCTGGACCCCGTCAGTCCGCCTCTGGTCTGTTCTCTCGCTCCCTTCTCTCTCTCCTTACTAAGTTTACCCATGCCCCCTAACCCTGATTTTACTGACCCTGCTCCTGACCCTGACCCTACTCCGGACCCTGATCCTGACCCTGATCCTGAGATTCTTTCATAAACTGTGTTCCTCTTTACCTTCATTTCTTTCTTGTTCTCTATTCCTATCCTATCTCTTTGATAATGTCTATTCTTCAGTGGAATATTCGTGGATTTTATGCCAACTTCCATGAACTCCAACTTCTAATTGCACAGTTTACACCACTTTGTGTTTGTCTCCAGGAACCAATGCTTGGTGCTCGTCCTGGTCACTTTCGTGGTTATTCCTTTCTTTCTCCCCCCCCCCCCTCTTAATTCGATCTGATATTCCCTTCGTCCCCCTCCTCCTTCCGTCCCCTATCCATTGTTCTGCTGCCCGTGTTTTTGTGGGTAAATGGTATACAGTCTGTTCCATTTATCTCCCTCCTAATGTCCCTCTTTCCCTTCCTGATCTTAAGCACCTCCTGGACTCCTTGCCAGAGCCGGTGCTCCTTTTGGGTGATTTCAACTGTCGACATTCCCTATGGGGTGATGTTCTGACAAACACCCGAGGCCGTCTTCTCGAACCGTTCGTCCTCGCTTCATCTCTATCTCTTCTGAATTCTGGTGAGCCCACTCATGTGGACTCTCGAACTCGCACCCTTTCCTGTCTTGATCTTTCTCTCTGCTCGTCGTCCCTCTACTTGGATTTCACGTGGCAGGTTCTTGATGACCTCCATAAGTGATCATTTCCCCATCCTAGTTTCCTTTTTCTCTTTCCACCCTCCTCTTTCCTTTCCTAGGTGGCAGTTTGCCAAGGCTGACTGGTGCCTATTCACCCTCCGTGCTACTCTCTCTGACCTCTCCTCTCTGCCTCTTCCTCGCGCCCTCCTCCTTTTTTATGACACAGTCTTCAATGCTGCCCTCAGCTCTATCCCTCGCTCTTCCTCCCGGGGCACCCGGAAGTGTGTTCCCTGGTGGAATGCGGACTGTGCTCGGGCTGTCCGCTGTAAGCGTGCAGCCTGGAAAAAACACCGCCGCCGGCAGACGGCTGATTCTTTTATTCTCTTTCGGAAGGCAAGTGCGGTGGCCCGTAGGACCATCCGTGCTGCTAAACGTGAGAGTTGGAAATCTTATGTTTCCACCATTTCATCCGATACTCCTCTCCCGCAGATTTGGAAGAAGGTCCGCAAGATTGCGGGCAAGTTCGTTCCGGATGTCTCGCCAGTTCTCCACCTCCGTGGGACTCTTGTGGCGGATCCAGTGAAGGTCGCGGCCGAACTGGGTTCCCACTTTTCTTCTGTTAGCTCTGGTTCTCATCTTCCCAGATCCTTCCTTCTTCGTAAGCCTGTTCTTGAATCTTATCCTTTAGATTTCCACACTCATCTCCGCCTTCCCTATAATGACCCTTTCTCTCTTTCTGAACTTCAGTCTGCCCTGGCCCTCTGCGGATCTACGGCAGCGGGCTCGGATGACGTTCATTATGAGATGCTTCGCCATCTCCCTCCGTGCACGATTCAGTATTTACTGAATCTGTATAACCAGGTCTGGGAGTCGTCGTCCGTCCCTGTGGACTGGCTCGATGCTGTTGTACTCCCTATTCGGAAACCAGGGTCTCTCGGTACGTCCCCTCAGGACTTCCGCCCTATTGCTCTCACGAGTTGTGTTTGCAAGCTGTTTGAGCGTATGGTAAATGTCCGTCTCATGTGGTTCTTGGAACACCATCACCACCTCTCTCCTTCCCAATTTGGTTTTCGCAAGTGCCGCAGCACGACTGATGTCCTGGTGAACTTGGAGGTCTATATTCGTACTGCTTTTGCTGCGAAGACCTCCGTTGTTGCTGTCCTTTTTGACCTGGAAAAGGCTTATGACACGACTTTGAGATACCATATTCTGTCCCAACTTCGTTCTTTTGGCCTTCGTGGTAATCTTCCTCTCTTCCTTCAAAACTTTCTCTCTCATCGTACCTTTCGAGTTAGGCTTGGTGCCACTCTCTCTGCCTCTTTTCGGCAGTGTGAAGGTGTGCCCCAAGGTAGTGTTCTGAGTATTACGCTTTTTCTGGTTGCCCTCAATGGTCTCCTTTCCTCCGTTCCTTCTGGCATCTTCTCCGCTCTTTATGTTGACGATCTTACTCTTTGCTGTCGAGGTGATGATTCGCCTCTCCTTCAACGGCGGCTTCAACTTGCGATTGATGCCGTGTCCTCTTGGGCCACCAATCACGGCTTCAAGTTCTCTACTACTAAGACTTGTGCCATGACTTTTACTCGGAAGCGGGTCGTTCTTCGTCCCTCTTTGTCACTTTATGGTCATCCCCTTGAGTACAAGGATTCCGCAAAGCTTTTGGGGTTATTTTTTGACACTCGTTTGTCTTGGTCGCCCCATGTCTCTTACCTCCGTGTGGAATGCTCTAAGGCTCTTACCCTCCTTAAGGTTTTGTCCCATACTTCTTGGGGAGCGGATAGGCGCACGCTCCTCTATTTGCATTCCTCTCTCGTGCTGTCTAAGCTTGATTATGGTTGTCCTGCATACTCTTCTGCTTCTCCTTCTACTCTTCGCCGTCTTGATCCTTTGCACCATACTGGGTTGCGCCTCAGCTCTGGTGCTTTTCGTTCCACTCCTACGCTCAGTTTGTACGCTGACACTGGCTTTCTGTCTCTCCAGGATCGCCGTGATCGTTACAGTCTTCGCTATCTAGCGCGATCCTTACAGCATCCTCACTCTCGCCTCTATCATGCTTTGACTTTTACCCCTCCTGTAGTTCCTGTTCCTCTTCACCTCCTTCCTCTTTCTGTCCGTTTGTCTCGCTTACAAGATTCTCTTTCGGTTCATCTTACTAATGTTTCTCCTCGTATTGTTCCCTCCTTACCCCCGTGGAGGGTCCCCCTTCCCAAATTTTGTACTTCTCTGACCCGCATCACTAAAGCTTTTACCCCTCCTACAGTTCTGAAACGCCTCTTCCTTGAGCACTTTTCTTCTCACTCCCACTCCGTTCCCATCTTCACTGACGGGTCAAAGTCTGCTGATGGTGTGGGCTACTCTGTTGTTTTTCCTGACCAGACTTATATGTGTCGCCTTCCTCCAGAGGCTAGCATCTTCACAGCAGAACTCTATGCTATTCTCTATGCTCTTCGTCTCCTGCTTTCCCGGAGACAGTCCTCCTTCGTGGTAGTAGTTGACTCTCGTAGTGCCTTCATGGCTTTAGGGTCCTTTAATCCCGTCCACCCTGTGGTCATCGAGATTCAACATTGGCTGTTTCTTATCTCCAGTAAATTTAAGTCGGTTGCGTTTTGCTGGGTTCCCAGCCATGTTGGTGTCTCTTTAAATGAGCGTGCGGATACTGCCGCTAAGGACGCTATCCGCACTTGTCCTGTCTCCCGTAAAGGTGTTCCTTATTCTGACTTTTACCCAGTTATTCATGCCTCCATCCTTGCCCGTTGGCAGCGTTGTTGGTCTTCTGTTATTGGTAACAAACTGCGTTCTCTCAAGAGTCATGTGTCCCAGTGGCCTTCCTCCTGCCACCATAACCGACGGTGGGAAATGGCTCTGGCTAAGTTACATCTTGGCCATACCCGTTTAACTCACGGTCACTTAATGGAGCGCCGCCCTGCTCCTTATTGTCCGAATTGCATTGTCCCTCTTACGGTCATACATATCCTTGTTGAATGTCCTGACTTCCAGGATGAGCGTGTGTCTTGTTTTCCGACTGCCCCCCGCAGTCGTTTGTCCCTCGATAGAATTCTTGGCGACTCTGATACTTTTGATATCGTTCGCCTTATGCGTTTTTGTTCTCGTATTGGCATCCTTGGTGATATTTAGCGCCCTCTGATTATCCCGCATTTTTGATGGTGCTACATAGCCTTCCCGGTTTGGTGCCTTCTTTTGATAATTACTTACTTACTTTCATCGACATTTTCATGCAAATCATTATTTCCAGCAATGATCTTTATCAAGTAGTCTCCGTGGTGTAGTCGTAAGACACTCGCCTGGCGTTCCGCGAGCGCTATGTCATGGGTTCGTATCCTGGCCGGGGAGGATTTACTGGGCGCAACTACAGTCCTTAACTGTAGCCTCTGTTTAACTCAACAGTAAAATGTGTACTTGGATGAAAAAACGATTCTTTGCGGCGAGGATCGTATTCCAGGGACCTGCCCGAAACGCTTCGCGTACTAGTGGCTGTACAAGAATGTAACCAGTCTTGTATATATCTAAAAAAAAAAAAAGTCTAATTATAGGAACAGTCTTACTTACTTTGGCTCTCAAAAAAAAGCAAATACAAGCCTTGTATAAAATATGTATCAAATATCAATGTTTTGCTCAAGTATTATGATTGTCTTGTTAGTTCTGTAATAGTGCATAATACTGTCTCATTTCTTTCTTCCACAGGTATTCTGAAGAAGAAACCTATCACCCGATATCTTCCCAGACACCTGTGATCAGTCCCTCAAAACATTCGACAGGTATACTGATGAAAAAACTACTGCTCCATATTTTTCCTGACACCTGTGATCTCCTGTCCTTCAAGAAACATCTGTTGATGCCTTTGGATAATTACTGATTATTGTTTACTTTCTACTGACAGAATTATTAGGTGGACATCTTACTGATATTGCAACCTGTTCTACTGTTCAGTCATTAAAATGTTATCGACTTTGCAGTTGTTATCGACTCCTTAAATTATATATTTACATTAAAACTCATACAATTTTAAAAAAGAAAAATATTTTTTTAGTAAAGTTTGCTCTAGGGGAAGAAAAGATATCAGAAATGATATGAACCATGTCAGTGTTCATGGTGTCTGAAGCATTTTAACATGAAGATCAAATTTGTATCACTTATGAGAGTTCACACAGAAGATAAACCGTATCTGTGTTCAGAGTGTCAGAAATATTTTGCCTTTAAAAGCAATCTCGTTGCACACATGAGAGCTCATACAGGAGATAAACCATATCAGTGTTCAAGAGTGTCAGAAATATTTTGCCACTAAAAGCTATCTTGTTACACACATGAGTTCATACAGAAGATAAACCATATCAGTGTTAAGAGTGCCAGAAATATTTTAGCACTAAAAGCCATCTTGTAAGACACAAAAATTCATACCAAATGTTAGACATGTTAGTCATGAGAGTCAGAAATTGTTACGAAAAAACGACAGCATGAAGGAAGTTCATAATGGAAATAAATCATAACAGTGATCAGTGTGTCTTGCATATGCGTAGAAAAAGTACTCGTGAGATAACACATGTGTGTTCACATAAACACATACATGAGTTCATACAGAAGATAAACCATATCAGTGTTAAGAGTGCCAGAAATATTTTAGCACTAAAAGCCATCTTGTAAGACACAAAAATTCATACCAAATGTTAGACATGTTAGTCATGAGAGTCAGAAATTGTTACGAAAAAACGACAGCATGAAGGAAGTTCATAATGGAAATAAATCATAACAGTGATCAGTGTGTCTTGCATATTGCGTAGAAAAAGGTACTCGTGAGATAACACATGTGTGTTCACATGGGAGATAAACTGTATCAGTGTCCACAGTGACTGAAATATTTTACCCTATACAGGCTTGCTTGCAGGAATCATGAGAGATAAATCAGAGTGTTGAGGTTGTCTGAAACATTTTGCTCACAAATGTTCTCTTCGAATGGTTTCCTATTGTTGGTGACATGGAGCCTGTTCTATTAGAGCTATCAGTATATAATTTGCCATCAACAGACCTTCCATAGAGGGCATCCTACTAAAGCTGACTAGCTCCCTGTAATGATTTCCTACTAAGTTAACAGAGACACGAAGCATAATTGTAACGATTTACTACTAAAATAACCGAGGCATCAGGTACAAGGAAACGTGCCCAATCGTCTCACTCTGCCATGGAATCGAACCAAACACGATCAGTTGTCAGTTGACTAGGGTAACACTGGGCAGGAAGTAAACATTCTCATGTTAAGTGTTGTTGTTGTTGAGTTAGGGGCGACGACGATCGTGGGATCGGATGCGCCCCGGCGTACCCGTTAATTAAGGGTGAATCGCGAAGCCAGGAAAGGCGAAACGCCAAGCCAAAACGCGAAACGAGTGGCGCCAAGCACTAGAAACTAATATGCCACACGGCAAAGAAACGCACAAAGGGAGAGGCATAAGCACATAATATAACAGGGCAAACAAACAGCCAGAGGGACACACAGGATTTCATAGGGCAAATACACAGGAAATCAGTATGCATACTTGCCCGGGAACCTGGCCCACGGGAACCATACATTGAATGCTTCCCAGAGCACCCACGCCAAGGGTCTCGCCCATCTACCGGGGACGCCATAACATCCGGAACCGGGGCAACAAACACCCACAAAAAGGGGACCCAGATGGTAGTATTCATGCGGCGAGTAGTCGCCACTCGCCCCCACATGAAGGGAACCAGTCCACCACGAAAGTTCTTTGGTCCGTCAGACAGCAGTAACTCGGCAATCTCCGTCCAGTGACCCGGCGGCATCACAGACGCTGGCAACACGTCCTCCAGGGGCCCAACGCGCACCCTCACAAGAGTGAACAGACCCCAGGGCACCACCACAGGGGCACCCGCAGCCCCAGGCACACCACCAGACGACAGTAGGGAACCCGGATGGCGCGCATCGTTCCGTAATGTCACTACCAGGCCATGCCCAGCACCAGAGTCCACACCAACCCTGGCAATGGAAGCCACCACCCCCCACTGTGGAGAGTCCTCAGGCGGAGAAAGAACCGAAGACACGTCCGAGACACAGGCACCAGCACCAGCAGGCACATGGACCTCCGCCACCACGAACTGCGGAGACATCGACGTATCCGTATCCACACCGTCAACACCCGAAGACCCACAGTCACTGAAGTCACCAACATCGGCCCAGGCAGAAGACGAACGCCGGGAACGTTCGGGCTCCGACCGGATATCGTCAGGGTCGGAAGCGGACCCAGAAACACGGGCACCACGAGCCAGACAAACTGACGCCCAAAACAGAACGGCAGCAGCCTCTACCACAGGGGGAACTGGGCCACACACAGCAGGAGGCTCCGCAGCCACCCCAGCACCCAGCACATGCGAGACCCGAGGCACGGACACAGGGCCAGGCGCAGCATCCGAAGACGAGGGAGAAGGCGGTGATGCCACACAGGTAGCACCAGGAAGGCCCACGGGAGCAGCTAGGACAGTGACAGGATCAGGCAGACCAAACGACAATACTGCAATACCCGGAGGAGGGTTGGCAACAAGTGGAGGAACGACAGGCATCGCCGGGGAAGCTGCAGCAGCGAACGGAACGGAGCTGCAGCGCACCTCCTTAACATCTCTGGAGACTGCCTCCAGTGGGAGCAGCGGGAAATCCTCTTCTCGGAACAAGTTGACAGGACCACATGGAGCCTCAGAGCACCCTGCAGCCTGATGCCCCAACAGGCCACACCAGAAACAGGTACGAGGCTGCCGGGCATAATACACCCGGACGTAGTATCCCATAAGCCAGACAGAAGAAGGTATATCCGACCGCAGGCGCATTCCCAACATGCGAATGTTCGTTCACCTTCCAGCATACCGCCACGAAGAGAGCGTGTTCACCTGCACGCTGACAACAGTACCAAACCTCCCGAAGTAACGCCATAGGAAGTCTTCAGGAAACTGCAGGGACGCTGACATAGGTCAGGGCTCCACTACGATCCGAGATCGCCACAGAGCCGGCATCACTCGGCAACGACAATGTACGCCCCTCGTACCGACGGAGGAAGTCCCGGTACTCCTCCTCCCCCACGAACTTGAGAACAACCCGGTGGGCTGTAATAAGCTCAACACCATAGATAGCCTCCACCGGGATACGAAGTATGTCACACATAACCAGCTCTATGTCCGAATAACCAGCCCGACTAGTGAACTCCAAGCCCACGGAGTTCACACGCACAACAGGGGGAAGATGGCCTCCCATGTCAAACTTGCCACGTCAACACGCAGCCAGGCAGCAAAACAAACTGGGGGGGGGGGCAGAGACGCCCACACCACCTGGCGACCAAAACGGCAAACACCCCAACTACCAGTGACCAGGCGACACGTCTGCACCTCACGACAGCTCCAGGTGGACTCCCATGTTAAGTGTATCTGAAAAATCCATACTTATAAAACAGAATGTTGTTGTTGATGATTTATGCGCGACGATGATTGAGGGATCAGATGCGCCCCGGCATACCCATGAAGGGTTAATCATGAAGAATAATGGCATATAAATGTTGCCAATCTGTGGAAACTAATGTGCCTTGCAGGAAATAAACACATGAATGGGCAGATGATTGGGGAGCCTCCCCTGGAGTCCCTCAGGGTGACAAGCACAGACTCCACCCCAAACACAAAAAAACACCGGGTTGGCAAAACCAAAAACTTGGCTTCTGAGATGCAAAAAAGTATACAGTGCCCTCTGGCAGAGGAGAAACCAGCCGCCCACCACGTCTGAGGGCACACCAGGAGCCCATCAAGACCCACGAACTCCCTGCACCTCTTGGGCAAGCTGACGCCGACACTGTCACCCCGCCCGAAGAACCGGCCAGAATACGTTCAAAATCTATCACCTATCCTGTGACCCAAGGCGATATGTGCCCCAGGCATCGTAACTGTCCAGACCGTTAAAATGGAACGCCAAACGACAGTATAAAACTTCAAATCACAAAACGGAACGTCATCCGGCGGCCCCCTTGGCAATTCAGGTGTCCAAACGTCCGCTCATCATCAAGGTTGAACCAGGAGTCAAAGAGAATGTTTGTCTGTTTGTCCAATGTTGGAGGCCAGATGCTTGATCTAGCCTCGCCCAAACTGGCAGAGAGAATTGCTTGTGGAACGGAATGAACATTGGCTTGTCTGAGTCGCCAGAATTCAAAAGGGTCAAAGGGGACAGAGAGAGGCTGGTACTGAACTAGCTTGTTCATAAAATAGTGTAAATTAGCACATTTGGGTTTTAGTTATAACTATATATAGTCCATGTAATGGCAGGACAGAGGTAACATAGGCTTGTATGAGAGAATATGGGATGCTTATGTTTAGTTAGTTTAGCTTTTTCTCGGTTGAACTTGGTTAAATTTGTGTAGTATAAGTAGAATTTTTGCCAGATTTAGATAAATTTAGGTTCTAATAGGGTACATTTTTATAGGATATAGTAAATTTTCTTAAATTATCATAGAAATTTCTGACTTCACCTAACCCCACTCGTCCTAACCTAACATAACTAAGCCTAGAACCAATATGTCTGTTGGATGGTTTGCTTAAATAAATATGGGTGACATGACTGGAGAGGATGCAACAAGGTGGTATTAATAAAGTATTTAAACAATGAACATATGCTTGATGAATAGTTTAGCACTAATAATGTTGAAACATTTATGGAAAATGTATGTGTGTGTTTTTATATTGATCTCATAGAATGTTAAATGTACCATTCATATTTGTGAAATTCTGAATTTTTGGGGATAATTTTTGGTTAAACTTGGAATATTATAAATGATGACCTAAACATACCTAGAAAAAAATATTATGCAAATTGTGTATTGAATGACCAAGTAGGGTATGATTGTATTTGTACAAATAGCACAATGATTATAATTGTGCAAGTTCTGTATTAATTGTGCACGTTATGTATTGATAGTATTTTGCTTAAATTGTATGATGATTGCAATTATGCATGATTATATTCCCGCAAATTGTGTAATGTTTATGCAAGTTGTGTAATAATTGTATATGTTATGAAAGTGAATTTGAGAGAATTATGTAGTTGTGTTTTTAATGTTTATGTGCTAGATGTGTATTGTTCGTATTTATGCTAGTTGTGCATTGATTATATTTGGGCAAGTTGTGTATCAATTGTGTATACGCTGTAATTGCATTTGTGTAAATTGAGTATTTGTACTAGTTGTGTATTTTAAATATTTGGGGTAGTTATGTATTGTATGTATTTGTGCTGGATACCTATTTGATTGTATTTTGCATGTTGTGTAATTATTATGAAAGACGTGTAATAATTGTGCAAGTTGTGCATTGATTGCACATGTTGTGAAATTGTATATGGACAAATTGTTTATTTGCGCCTGTTGTATATTGATTGTCATTGTGCAAGTTATGCAATTATATGGCAAGTTTGGTAATATTAAATATGCAAGGATGTGTATTACTTACATAAGTTTTGTATTAATTAACCATGTTTTATAATAATTTTTGTGCGAAAGTTGTATTTATGCAACCTGTATTTTAACTGCTGAAGTGGAACTGGTGCAACTTTAATTTTATGCAAAATGTGAATTTGTATAATTTTTGTATTTGTTATCTGAAAAATAGGTCTTCGTGTGCTAGTGTGTAGCACATTTGGTGTATTGAGACAGTGTGTGTGATATTTTGTGAAAATTGTTAAATTTTAGCGATAGCAGGCGGCTCGACACCTGCGAGGCACTAAAAGTCAACACCAGCAATCAACATCCAATTAATTCACAACTATATTCTACCGTCTTCAAGACTCCCAACCATTATAGAGGCATCAAGAGGAAGTATGGGCCAATAGGCCCTCGGCAGTTACTTCCATTCTTATGCTCTCATATCCAATTAATACCCATAGTTTCGTGTTCTGTCTTGTGTTTGTCACATGTTTGTTCACCTCATCCAAAACTGTTGCACCATATAAACTCGCCCAAATGCGAGGATAAGTATGACCGATTAGCGTGTTTACAGGTTACAGTTGTGTGTGTGTAAACTAAAGTCTTTGAAAATGTAATATGTTATTACGAAACGTGTTCAAGCGTCGCGTCAGACTAGAAATAAAAATGAATTTTGGAGAATTGATTTTTCAATTACCATCGACAGTGAAAATAAATATAAGAAATATTGAGAAAATTCGTGTTAGAATTATTAATCTTAACTTTTCGGTTATATTTAACAACATATGTTTACAAGAAAGACTGCTACCAAAATATACGAATAATAAAACACACGACCCAGCAGCAAGAAATCAAGCCTTCACGACAAAATACCGCCAAGATCTGATTCGAAATCAGATACACAAGGAAGAAAATGAGATCAAAGACAAAATGCCACTACTTCACGCGGAGAAACCAATGGAGAAACAGCAATATCGACGAAAACCTCCGTACTCGCATCAACCAACACCTTGACATTCTCACAGAACGACATCACCACAGCACCAAAATTAGGATCATGAAGAAACTAACAACATTATATGGATGACCTACGGCGATTCCACGACCCAGAGATGGCTTCCTGAACCTTGCTGGAATCTCACTGAGGACCAAATCACTCTCCTAAATATGGGTATAAACTGTCACATTATGACCAGAACAAGTGAGATGGCCCGGAAAGTGGAGTTGGAGATCCTATTGGATGACATATTCGACCTCGAGACACAAAAGAAGGTTACCACTTAAGGCACCTTGCAAACAGAACTTATTGCAGAGGGAGGAAAGATTCGAGGCAACTACAGAAGCACCATACTGTCCCCCGAGCTCAAAGCGGCAGCTAAGAGCCTTCGTGAGAACAAGAAGATAGTCGTCAGGAAAGGTGACACGTCGTCAATATACGTTATTCTTAAAAAAAGACGAATATCTGGCGAAAATGAAACTCATCCTCTCTGACGAAACTAAATTCCAAAGGGTAACGAAGGACACTACAGCCGAATTGAAAACAAAGGTAAACAGATCGATCGAAACTGTGAACGCCAAGAAATCCGGACTCCACCTGCCAAAGTTTATTGGGGAATACAAATCTGAGTATGC
>WNGS01098339.1:129813-133035 GCA_020271785.1 Procambarus virginalis
TCACACCCCAGAAGTGACTCGAACCCATACTGCCAGGAGCAACGCAACTGGTATGTACAGGGATGCCTTAATCCACTTGACCATCACGACCGGACATAAGGAAGTGATAGCCGAAGCTATTTGAACCACTTCCCCGCCGGCACTCGGATGGTAATCTTGGGCATAGCATTTATCAAATCACCTCATTTTTTGGGGCAACACGTGAGGAACACAAATGCAACAAGCCTGAATGGTCCCCAGGACTATATGCAACTGAAAACTCACACCCCAGAAGTGACTCGAACCCATACTGCCAGGAGCAACGCAACTGGTATGTACAGGGATGCCTTAATCCACTTGACCATCACGACCGGACATAAGGAAGTGATAGCCGAAGCTATTTGAACCACTTCCCCGCCGGCACTCGGATGGTAATCTTGGGCATAGCATTTTATCAAATCACCTCATTTTTGGGGCAACACGTGAGGAACACAAATGCGAACAAGCCTGAATGGTCCCCAGGACTATATGCAACTGAAAACTCACACCCCAGAAGTGACTCGAACCCATACTGCCAGGAGCAACGCAACTGGTATGTACAGGGACGCCTTAATCCACTTGACCATCACGACCGGACATAAGGAAGTGATAGCCGAAGCTATTTGAACCACTCCCCGGCACTCGGATGGTAATCTTGGGCATAGCATTTTATCAAATCACCTCATTTTTGGGGGCAACACGTGAGGAACACAAATGCGAACAAGCCTGAATGGTCCCCAGGACTATATGCAACTGAAAACTCACACCCCAGAAGTGACTCGAACCCATACTGCCAGGAGCAACGCAACTGGTATGTACAGGGACGCCTTAATCCGCTTGACCATCACGACCGGACAAGGAAGTGATAGCCGAAGCTATTTGAACCACTTCCCCGCCGGCACTCGGATGGTAATCTTGGGCATAGCATTTTATCAAATCACCTCATTTTTTGGGCAACACGTGAGGAACACAAATGCGAACAAGCCTGAATGGTCCCCAGGACTATATGCAACTGAAAACTCACACCCCAGAAGTGACTCGAACCCATACTGCCAGGAGCAACGCAACTGGTATGTACAGGGATGCCTTAATCCACTTGACCATCACGACCGACATAAGGAAGTGATAGCCGAAGCTATTTGAACCACTTCCCCGCCGGCACTCGGATGGTAATCTTGGGCATAGCATTTTATCAAATCACCTCATTTTTTGGGGCAACACGTGAGGAACACAAATGCGAACAAGCCTGAATGGTCCCCAGACTATATGCAACTGAAAACTCACACCCCAGAAGTGACTTGAACCCATACTGCCAGGAGCAACGCAACTGGTATGTACAGGGATGCCTTAATCCACTTGACCATCACGACTGGACATAAGGAAGTGATGTTGAAGTGAGTTTTCAGTTGCATGAAAATATCTAGCAATCATTTCAAATCGTTTACCAGTCATAAAAGTGTTGAAACAAGGTATGTGCCAGAATCTGCCTGTTGCCAATACATTCTATGTCTTGGCAACGGGCAAATACCCATCAAGATCGTCAGTCCCAAATATCTGGCAATTTCTTTCACTGTCACTGGGTTCCCATTTGTGCTTTGTCCTTTGCCCAGTACGTGCCTTACTTTGGGAAACATACAAATTAGTTCATAGGCAATATATTTCAACACTTTTTGAGTCAGAAAGAGTAAATAAAACCAAAAACAGTGGTAGGTACAGGAACAATCAAGCCTGGTGTACCTAAAAAATTGTCCACAAAGGGTGCAGTATTGTCACTACACCACCCCTCATCAGAATCTGTTGGTACTGGGGTACGTGTGGTACGTCTGGCTCTGGCACGAGCTCCAGTACCTCGCCGTGCACGAGTGGTACGGCGCGGTACTGGAGTCTGAACCTCAGACTCCTCACTTTCATCACTACCAAAATCCTCATCGGCCGTCTCTGTTTCCAAATGTTCGCTACTTGCATCAGTATCAGTACCGACATCAGTTTCCTCACTAGATGATCCAGACAAATCGTCAAATACAGCTTGAAACTTAGAGGGAGTTAGTCTCGCATGCTTGTACTTCTCCTGCACACTACTTAGCTTCTCCTTTTCATGCATTTCTTTCGCAATTTTCTTCCTGGAAGGGCTTTGTTCATGATCACTATTCATCGTGGAGTAAGCGTAGATAGTTTCTAAAGCCGCAGTAAGAAATATAGCCACGGAAAATAGCCTAAATGTTCACACGTTTGAGACACAAGGGGAGGCGACACCGGTCACAACAGTGGAGCAAAAACAATGGGCCTACGGCGTGTGCCGCGCCGCCTGCGGGCCACGAGGCGCAACAAAGAGAATGGGAAGACATAGGCGCGCATTTTAAAACCAGTCCCCCTAAAATCGGATAAAAACCTGATTTTTGGCGATTATTTTAGTGGAAGACACAGCATTGCGTCATCTCCGAGACTACCGTCAGTAAACGGATGACGCAGCATTGCGTCATGCCGGACGAAAGTGCTAGTAGGATCCTTCAGTCTCGCGAGACTATGGAGTTGCGCCCTAGCTGTCAATCCTGGTGCAGTGTCTGGTGTGACTGATGAGGCCAATCCGAGAGTGGCAGTCCATCCCACACTGAGCACAAACGAAGTCCGATTCTGGTTTGTCTTCCTGGCAACCGGCCTTCTTTCTCTGTCTCTTTGCCTCCGATTCCTTGGCAAGTGACTCCTCGAACTTGGGAGACCTCTTTGAACAGACTGCCCCCAGGCTAAACGGTCTGCAGCCAGTGTCTCCCACATAGCAAGATCAACGTCCAAGGCTTTCAGGTCCCTCTTGCATACGTCTTTGTACCATAGCTGGGGCTTGACTTGGACGCTTTCCCTGCATCAGCTCTACGTACAGGAGATCCTTGGGGATCTGCCGTCGCCCATTCGCACAACATGCCCGAGCCAGCGCATTCGTCTCTGCTTCAGCATTGTGTACATGCTGATGATTCTTGCTCCCCCAAGATGTTGTTGTTTGTCACCTTGTCCTGCCAGGTAATGTCCAAGATGTGTCGAAGGCAGCGCATGTGTAGGCATTCAGCTGTCTTTTTCTGACGGGCGCGGAGGTGTCCTAGACTCACTGCCATAAAGGAGAGTGCTCAGGACACAGGCTCTGTAAACCTGAATCCTAGTATACTCAAGTCAGCCTATTGCAGGCCACACTCTCTTGTCAGTCTGGACATGGTA
>WNGS01098339.1:145468-160759 GCA_020271785.1 Procambarus virginalis
AGGATGCACTAGCCAAGGGCAAATGAAAATTGCTCTTGATCAACGTGCAAAGAAACAATTCATAAAGGTTGGAGATACTGTTCTAGTTAAAAAGAAAAAAGAGGGAAAGTTAGATATGCCGTATGATACAAAACCATATAAAGTGATTAGTGTAAAGGAACTATGGTAACAGCGAGTAATAGAGATCATAGTATAACATGTAATATGGCTTATTTCAAAGTCATTCCAACTAGTGTAGAAATGAAGAAGTGCAAAGTCGTACAAACGATAAAGAAAAAAAAAGTTATAACCCGACAAACAATTCATCAAGGAATGTTCTTGAATTTACGGACTCTCGTCCTAAATGTCATGTTAGCCCTAAGCAAATTGATGATTGTGTTCTTATGTAATGCAAAGTATTTACTTATTATGCTAAACTAAATTTAATATTGTTTGAATAATGCAGATCTCTCATTCAATATTTTGTAACTTTGTAGTACAGTTTCTTTCATTTTTGTTTAACATTGCATTTGTATTTTTAACTTTGATATCCTGTGTGGTGAAGATTAAGTTTATTAAATTCTTTGTGTGCTTAATTAATGTTAAATGTATGCAACATCTTTTGATACGTTAATAACTTACTTTGTGTTGATAACTTTGCTTTGTGCTACAAGCATGGTAGACATCTCTCCTTTTCTTTAAAAAGAATGAATACAGGATGTCATGTTCATAGCAAACGACACCATCCGTTTGTATGCGCTGCGTTTCGTACGCCAGCAATAGAAAAACAATTGAGAGTGTACAGGATGCCCGCCAAGCTTGGAAGCTGCTAGTCTTGTATCTTTTATAAATATTAAAGTCAGTAACCAAGCAATGGCTTTATATCAACCCTACAACCAAGACTTCCTCAGCAACACACAACACTACAGATACCAGGCAGTTTACGACAGAAGTTGTGGTGTGAAATTGTTTCTTTGTCGTGTGAAAATGTCTATTGGTCACAAGAGCTTGGGTGTACATAGTGCAGCAGCTATCAGTAAAGTGTTTATACTTGCACATTGTTAAGACATACTTTAAAAAGGCGCACTGTTGTTTCAGGTGTGAGGGACTCCAGGTCTTGTCCACCGTCCATTGCCAGTGTTGGTGATGCAGCTTCTGCCACAGCACGAGGGACTACAGGTGTTGTTCACCATCCATTCTTGTTTATTAGAAATAAATTGTTTATACGGAATCAAATGTGAAAGATTGTTAATTATGTATGGGTTTTAAAATTTATACAAAAGTTTCAATAAATAACTTGCCAATTTTAAACAGGATTAAATATGGCGTAGCAACTACACTAGAACTTATTCAGCAGCTTTTAAGACGTTCCAGGAATCCCACACCGCTAATAAACTCTACATTTTCCAGGGGTCCCACGAGATACTAATGACATCTGAGAGATACCAAAATGGTCTCCAATCAATGTCGGTAAAAAATACAGATGCACCAGCCAGGAGCACCAGTCGCACACCAGGCAGCAGCACCAGTCGCCCACCGGGCAGCAGCACTAGTCGCCCACCAGGCAGCAGCACTAGTCGCATACGAGTAAATGAAACTAGGAGGAGGAAATAGGAGACCAGACACTGGATACAGAATGGGAGATGGTCCTTCACGAGACGAACAGCGAGAAAGAACTAGGGGTTGATATCACTCCAAACCTATCTCCTGAAGCCCCCATCAAAAGAATAACATCTGTGGCATATGTGAGGCTTTCAGAACCATGTATACCACGTATGTAAGGCCAATCCTGGAGTATGCGGCCCCGGCATGGAGCCTGTACCTTGTCAAGCACAACTCCCTCCCCATCCGGCCCTTTGGCGCCGTGAGGGGGGCTTGGTGGTCGGCTGCCGGAGTGTGATGCTCCATGGGACAGTCCTCTGTCCTTTCGTTGCCTTATGCTCCTGCTGCTGTCCTCTCCAATTGTGCTGGATCACTTTTCCTTTTCCTTGTTTCGTTTTTCACCCCCCCCCCTCTTCTTCTATCTGCTTGTCGTTTCATGTTGACCTTATGCTTGTTTTGGTTATTTTTGATGCCTTTTTATTTTTGACGACTTTTTCTATTTTGATGCCCGGGTGCTTGGGGAGGCATACTCTTGCACCTGTAGAACTGTAGTACACAACGTCTTGAACGAGAGGACCCTTTTATTGTTAATCCTCCTTTCGTCACTGAACCCGATCTCGACGGACTGACGGTTCTTAAGGTGGCGTTTGTGGGGTGTATACTCACGACGCACCACTAGGGGGCCACGGTATGATCGGCAATAGCTTCTTCTTGGGTGTCCTGCCTCTAATTGTGGCTCCATGGTGGGTGTGGGGCACATTCGTGAATGAAAGTTTTTCCTCGTTTCTATGGCAGGTTATGTTTCCCCTTGTACCTTTTTCAGGCTCGTGGGGTGGGCGACCAAGCCCCCAAGTCGGACTGTGTTGGAAGACCAGGCCCTGTAGCCCACGCTGCATTGGGCCCCGACTTTGCTCCTCCTTTGACCCTCCTGACTACTTCCCTCCCTCTTCTGTGGAAGGGTCTAGTTCAAAGCCCCCGTGGTGACCACCTCGTCCCCTGGCACAGCTCCGTCTCTCATTGTGACTACTGCGCCTTTTACCCCTTCTCACTCTTGGGGTTCTCACCGTCGTCCCCACCACGACTGCACTCGCATGATCCCTTCTCATACAACGCCTTGTTTGGTTCCGCTACATGGGCTAAATACGTTGATCTCCACCATCTGCATTCTACTACTCCTGACGATTTCTCCCTCCATAAACACCTTATTGATTCAGTAGATGCCTCTGTTACTTTTAACCCCACCAATTACAGTATGTGTGTCGTTCCTGCTCCTTCTCAGGATTCAGCTACTCACTTAGCCGCTTTGTCCTGCACCCCCCTCCCCGCTCAGCCCGTTGATGCCGTGAGGGGGGCTTAGTGGGCGGCTGCCGGAGTGTGATGCTCCTTATGACAGTCCTCTGTCCTTTTCTAGCCTTGTGCTCCTGCTGCCGTCCTCTCCAATTGTGCCGAGCATCTTTTCCTTTTCCTTCTGTTTCGTTTTTCTCCCCCTCTTCTCCTATCTGCTTGTCGTTTCCTGCCGACCTTTGCTTGTTTTGGATCTTTCTTTGGACTTCTTCTATTTTGACGCACGGGTGCTTGAGGAGGCATACTCTTGCACCCGTAGAACTGTAGTACCCGACGTCTCGAGCGAGGGGAACCTTTTATTGTCAATCCCCCTTTCGTCGCTGAACCCGATCTCGACGGACTGACGGTTCTTAAGGTGGTGTTTGTGGGGCGTATACTCACGACACACCCCTAGGGGGCTCCGGCATGATCGGCGATAGCTTCCTGTTGGGTGTCCTGCCTCTAATTGTGGCTCCATGGTGGGTATGGCGGCACATTCGTGGATGAAGTTTTTTCTCCTCGTCTTTATGTCGTTGAATGTTTCTGTTATACCCTCTCAGGCCCATGGGGTGGGCGACCAAGCCCCCGAGTCAGCCTGTATTGGAAGACCTGGCTCCGTAGCTCCCGCTGCGTTGGGCCCCGACCTTGCTGCTCCTTTGACCGTCCTGACTTCTTCCCCCAGCTCCCCTCCCTCCTCTGTGGTTGGGTCGAGCCTCCAGTCCCCAGTGGTGACCACTTCGTCCCCTGGTGCGGCTAAGTCTCTCGTTGTGACTACTGCGCCTTTTGTCCTCTCTCTCTCAGGGGGTTCTCACCGCCGTCAGCGCCATGGCTGCATTCGCTCGTTTCTTTCCTCTACTGATGCGTATCAGGCCTTGTTTGGTCCTGCTTCATGGGCCAAATACTTTGATCTCCTCCCTCTTGATTCCGCGCCTCCTGACGATTTCTCTCTCCATCGGGATCTTGTTGATTCCGTGGATGCGTCTGTCACCTTCAACCCCACTCGTCTCGGTACACGTGTCGTTGCTGCTCCTTCTCAGGATGCAGCTTCCCGCTTGGCTGCCTTATCCTGCCTTGGTGAGATCCCTGTTCGGGTCTCTAAGAACACTCGGTTGAATGCCAGTGTTGGCACTATTCTCCTTCCGTCCCATGTTGCAACCGGTGTTCGGAATCTGCAGGACTGCCACGATGACATTCGGCATATCTTTGATGCCCAAGGCCATTCTGTCCTCCAGGTTGACTCGTTTACTCGTCCCCCTCGTGGTCGCCGCCGTCAACCCCTTCGAGTTGTGAAGGTCACCTTTGATGGTAGGACCCTTCCATCCTCTGTCATTCTCGCTGGCGCCAGGTGCTCTGTCCAGGAGTATATTCCTTCTCCTCGACTTTGTAACAAGTGCTGGAGGTTTGGGCATGGTGCCCTCTGCTGCTCAGGGACTGTCTCTCTCTGTCCTTTGTGTGGGTTGTTGTTGTTCTTATAGATTCAGCTATTTGGAACAAGTTCCAAGTAGCACGGGCTATGGTGAACCCGTAACTTACCTGGCACAGGAGCTGGGCAAGAAGCACGGGCTATGGTTAACCTCGTGGACAGGAGATGTCTCCCGTCTGCAGGCAGATGTCCATCGCTCTCCTACCGGCCGTCGTGTGTGCTCTCGTTCAGCTTCTCCTGTTGAGACACTGGAATCCGTTACCCGGTACGTAGTTGCTGGGACACCGTTCTCTTTAAGTCAAAAGCGTAAGCCTGGCTCCTCTCCTTCCTCCTCCCCGGCGGGTAAGAAGGCTTCGCTTTCTTCCTCGACCCCTACTACTGGCTCTATTGCTCCTTCCCCTCCCATTTCAGTGGTTGCGCCCCCTGTTCCTGCTATGGAGGTTTCTTTGGCCCCTGCTTCCCTTTCGGTTGGTGCCCTTGCTGAGGTGCGCTCCCCTCTTTCTACTCCCCCTCTTCCTGCTGCTGTCCTTGACTGCTCCTCTCCGTTGTCTCCTCCTCTTCCTCCTCCGGACCCCGCCCGCCCACCTCTGGTCTGTTCTCCCGCTTCCTTCCCTCCGTCTTTGCTCAGTTTACCCATGCCCCCTAACCTGACTTTGCTGACCCTGATCCCGACCCTGATATTCTTTAATGTGCTGTGTTGCTCTTTCGCCTTTGTTTCTTCTTTGTTTTCTGTTGTTGTCCTTTCTCTTCTCGTCGCTGTCTATTCTTCAGTGGAACGTTCGAGGTTATTACGCCAATTTCCTCGAACTCCAACTTCTAATTTCGCGGGTTTCGCCCCTTTGTGTCTGTCTCCAGGAGCCGATGCTTGGTGCTCGTCCTGGTCGTTTTCGTGGCTATTCCTTTCTCTCCCCCCCCCCCAGCCGTTGCTGGGGTTCCTAATTCTTCTGCTCTCTTGATTCGTGCTGATGTTCCCTTTGTTCCTTTACTTTTTCCTTTGCCCCTCCATTGTTCTGCTGCTCGTATTTTTTGGGGAAATGGTACACAGTTTGTTCCATTTATCTCCCCCCAAGTGTCCCGCTTTCTCTTCCTGATTTGAAACACCTCTTGGACTCCTTGCCGGAGCCTGTGCTCCTGCTGGGTGACTTCAATTGTCGTCACTCTTTGGGGTGACGTTTTGACAAATACTCGGGGTCGACTTCTTGAGCCGTTTCTCTCTCTTCGAGTTGTAAAAATCACCTTTGATAGTAGGGGCCCTTCCGCCCTTTATTATTCTTGCCGGTGCCAGATGCTCCGTTCAGGAGTACATTCCCTCTCCTAGACTTTGCAATAAGTGTTGGAAGTTTGGGCACGGTGTACTCAAGTGCAAAAGTACTGTGTATCTATGCTCCATGTGTTGGGCCGATGATCATTCGAAGTCCGAGTGCACTTCTCCCCAGGCTCGCTGCCTCAATTGCGGTGAGGCCCACCCTACCTTCTCACTCTCGTGTATACACTACAAACTGGAGGAAGCCGTCCTCAACTTGAAACACCGTGATCGTCTGACTTTTCCTGAAGCAAGACGCCAAGTTCATCGTCTCACCCTTTCGCGGGTGTATCCTACACTCGTGTGTTGCGTTCTACCTCTCCTCGTTCTTCCCACCTTCCTCAGTCTCTCAACTGTTTCCAGGCCTTAGACCCAAACACGCCCTCCACCTCCTCCCCTATTCCTTTGCGTCATGTCCCGAAAGGTTTCCTTCCTGGTTCTCCACCTGGAGTTTCCCCTCTTCCTGCCCAGTCGACCATATCTCCTATGTCTTCTTTCCCATCTCCTCCCACTCTTTCTTCCCAACCCTCCCCCCAGTCTCTTGACCCTCCATGCCATCTGTCTGTCCAGGCTGATGTCCATCATCCTACCAGCAATCTTTGTGTAGTTCGCTCCCGTTCCTCTTCTCCTGCTCAGACCATTGAGTCTGTCGCCTGGTACGTTGTTACTGGCACACCTGTCTCTTCGAGTCAGAAACGTAAGACTGGATCCCCCTCCTCCTTCCTCCCCAGCGGGTAAGAAGGTATCGCTTTCTTTCTCGCCCCCCCACCCCTCTCTGACTCTATCACTACGTCCCCTCCCATTTCAGTGGTCGGGCCCCCTGTCCCAGATATGGAGGTTTCTTTCGCCCCCGATTCCCTCTCCGTCGCTGCCCTTGCTTAGGTGCACTCCCTGATTTCTGCCCCCTCCCTCTCCTCCTCTAGCTGTCCTTGATTGCCCCTCTCAGTTGTGTCCTCCTCCGCCGGACCCCGTCAATCCGCCTCTAGTCTGTCCTCCCGCTCTCTTCCCTCCTAACGAAGTTCACCCATCCCTCCTAAGTTACTATGCCCCCTAACCCTGATTTTGCTGACCCTGCTCCTGATCCTGAGATTCTTTAATAAACTGTGTTCTTCTTTACATTTGTTTCTTTACTGTTCTCTGTTACTGTCCTTTCTCTTTGATAATGTCTATCCTTCAGTGGAACATTCATGGATTTTATGCCAACTTCCATGAACTCCAACTTCTAATTACAGTTTTCACCACATTGTTCTGCTGCCTGTGTTTTTGTGGGTAAATGGTATACAGTGTCACTGAGGGGTTGGCTTGGGCCCCGGTAGAAAGGGGGCTGCTAGGGGCTCAGAAGGCAGAATACTCAGCCCCTCCAACTCTCGGGATTCACCAGTCTCTCCTGATCCCACAGGAGAGGACTAGTAATACCCACCACCGCAGGTCTTTACCCCCCACCACTAGAGGTGCTACTGATTCACCCTGGGAGCCCTTCAGTCAACCACGGGGAAACTGCTATTAGCAATTCCGGCCTAGACCCTTGGAGAAGTGAAGGAAGACCCAGGCTAACCTTTTAACAATAACTTCCCCTGAATCTTGCCTGCCAGACAAAAAGTTGCAGGAATTCCTTTCCCGCATTTCTCTATCTTCTTTTAACAAGGTAGCCAGCTGGGTTGAGATCTCTGCACCCCAGCAGTGCAGTTCAGTGGATGTATTCTATAATGCTTGTTGCCAAAGTGTTGCTTTCCTACTCTCCAGTCACTATATTGCTTGTTGCCAAAGTGTTGCCACCATTTCGGCTCTGATACTGGGTGGATGGCCTAGGGTACACTTTTATATAAGTCTATGCTGCTTTACCACTCTCCAGACAATAAGAACTTCCATAGAAAACGTGATGTTCCCTAGGTGGGACTATATTATCCCTCGTGTATGCTCATAGAGATTATTATGGAGGCGCACTTAAACACCATGATAAAATATGTGAATTTACTGACATAAGCTACATGATCACATATACAATTAAATTCAATACAGGAATGGTAAATAAGAATAAACAATCTAGAGATCGTCAGCAACTCTTCTTTCACGATCTCCAACAACTCCTTCAACTGGGCAGATTAAAAAAAAAAGGAGCCACACTCACAGAGGGGCCTCTTTGTCGCCACCTCTTCAACTTCCCCGTCGTCCAAACACACTGTCCTCTTCAACAGTCCTGGACACAAGCTGCTCTGCAGCCTATCCTACTACTAATGTATCAATGTTATACTGTAACATACATAGGTAAATATCGTGGCCTATCTAGCCTACTCAGACAAGGGGTAATGAGAGGGAAATTGATCTACCTTTACATTCCTTGCTCACGACGCCTGTCCCTCGATGGTGTGAGGTTCCCACGCTTGCCGAGTCGGTCCTTGACGATCCAGAAACGTTTCGCAAGTCCTCAGGTGTCATGAAGTCATCGCCGAACCACTCCCAGAGTTTCAGGAATCCCAATCCTGGTTCACCATTGGGCACTGAGCTAATCACTGTAAGCACACACTCGTCCCTTCCACAAGACGTTGCTCCTTGCCCTAAGAACGGTGTCGTCCCTCCAAAATCCTAAAAGAACGTGACCCGGTCACAGCTGGGCCTGCCCGCCACACCTTCCAGACCCTCTAGCATCAGGCGGCACCCCTCCAGCGTCGTCACCGACAGATTCTTCATGTTCTGGCACTTCTCTGCTCAATGAATTTGGTTTCTTCTTGCTTCCCGGAAGCATAGGATCTCCAATAACAATGGTGGGCTGCGATGGCTAGTTTTATTCCATTGAGTAAGACTCCAAGAGCCTCCAGACCTCGAGAGCTGACCAAGAAACGTCCTCCCACTCTCGCAGTCTGAACAACTCTGATGCTAACACAGCTGGCGTCACCAGGGGCACTCAGTGACGTCACGGCGGGCTCTGATTGGTCGCCCGTGACCTAAGTCAACCAATCCGCATTTGGCTGGCGCCCTCCACAAAATGGTGGATCTGCAGGTAGGGGGTACCGTTCATTTGTATTAGGGCGCCACTTTCCCCTTACCTACAAACTTATAGTGTAAATTCCTCCCTTATCTGGCGGCCGATCTGGTCGCCGCATATACCAACAGGCTCCCTGTAACTCAGAGAATGAGTAGAGAAAGCTGATATGACTCTTAAAGCAGGCAAATGGAAGAAATAGGAGAGGGCACCGTAACAAGTCTGTTCCATTTATTTCCCCCTAAATGTCCCGCATTCCCTTCCTGATCTTAAGCACCACCTGGACTCCTTGACAGAGCCGGTGCTCCTTTTGGGTGATTTCAACTGTCGACATACGCTCTAAGGTGATGTTCTGACAAACACCCAAGGACGCCTTCTCGAACCGTTCGTCCTCGTTTCTTCTATCTTTTCTGAATTCTGGTGAATTCAGAAGAGATAGTCCATTCATGTAGACTTTCGGACTCGCACCCTTTCCTGTCTTGATCTTGATCTCTGCTCGTCTTTCCTTTACTTAGATTTCACGTGGTGGGTTCTTGATGACCTCCACAAGTGATCATTTCCCCATCCTCGATCCGTTTTTCTATTTCCACCCTCCCCTCTCCTTCCCTAGGTGGCAGTTTGCCAAGGCTGACTGGAGCCTATTGACCCTCTGTGCTACTCTCTCTGACCTCTCCTCTCTGCCTCTTCCTCGCGCCCTCCTTCTTTTTTATGACACTGTCTTCGACGCTGCCCTTCGCTCTATTCCTCGCTCTTCCTCCCAGGGCACACGGAAGTGCGTTCTCTGGTGGAATGCAGACTGTGCTCAGCCTGTCTGCTGTGAGCGTGCAGCCTGGAAGAAATACCGCCGCCGGCAGACGGCTGATTCTTTTACTTTGTTTCGGAAGTAAAGTGTGGTGGTAAGAAATTGCGGCCTGAGTCGACGTCCATCCACCAGCACCATCAGTCAAGAACTGGGTTGGTGGGTTGCCGGCTCACCCAGACTTGCCAGAGAGCACCAATGAGCGGGGGAAGGAAGGAAGGGGGCTAGTTGGATGATGTGTTGCTTGTTTGTTTTCTTTCTGGGAGAATTTTTTTTGGGTATTTTAAGGCCGTACCTCGCAATTTTTAACCGGACAGCGGTCTGTTTTAATTCGCCTACCTTTCTGGGTCCTTTCCTGGTCGATGGCAAAATTTGACATACTTCAAATGCAAATTGCGCATAGGCCTTTTCTCCCTGTGCCTCTCTGGGGGGGGGGGAGGTTCATAAGTAGGAAACAAGAACTCTGTGTCTAATGACCCCAACTAATACAACACTATATCAGTAGGATAGCTTTAAGAAGCCGACGGGGCTCCCCACAGAGAAGTACTTATGTACAACAATGTTCACTGGTTTAGTAAAGGTTCTGTGCTTAAGCTATTTCTTAGGTATTTGAATTAAATTCGTTTGTTTTAAATAAATGAAAAGTACTGGTCAAAAATCATCTTACGTTGTGTGGATTTGTAGATTAATGTTTTCCAAATATTTCTTCCCCTTTTAAATGAATAGAAACCCGAAATTACAGCAACTGCCAAGGCACTTGAAGTTATATTTTAAAAACATCAAAGCTTTTGAAATAAAATTGAATTTTTTTAAACATGATGTCAACAACGGTACTTTTAAATATTTCGCAAACCAAAAAAAAACACAAAAAATTTTGAAATTCATGAGTAAACAGGAATTCAGTGAATTCTATTTTTTTTAGCATTAGTGATTAAACTGCAGATTAATTTACCAAAAATTTATTATATTAGGGGTCATATGAAGAATCTGCAAAATTCATGAAGTGTATAGACGACGTACAAAATAGTGAAAGAGATCGGTTAGTGATTGGATTAATGCAGATAACAGCAGAAACTAAAAATTTTCAAAATGTCTCCAGATTAACAGTATTTTCATCGACATTCCCCCCTCCCCGCTCGGCCCGTTGCTGCCGTGAGGGGGGCTTAGTGGGCGACTGCCGGAGGGTGATGCTTCTTGGGACGGTCCTCTGTCCTTTTCTAGCCTTGTGCTCCTGCTGCCGTCCTCTCCAATTGTGCCGAGCATCTTTTCCTTTTCCTTCTGTTTCGTTTTTCTCCCCCTCTTCTCCTATCTGCTTGTCGTTTCCTGCTGACCTTTTGCTTGTTTTAGATCTTTCTTTGGACTTCTCTATTTTGACGCCCGGGTGCTGGGGGAGGCATACTCTTGCACCCGTAGAACTGTAGTACCCAACGTCGAGAGCGAGGGGAACCATTTATTGTCAGTCCCCCTTTCGTCACTGAACCCGATCTCGACGGACTGTCGGTTCTTAAGGTGGCGTTTGTGGGGCGTATACTCACGATGCACCCCTGGGGGGCCCCGGCATGATCGGCGATAGCTTCTTGTTGGGTGTCCTGCCTCTAATTGTGGCTCCATGGTGGGTGTGGGGGCACATTCGTGAATGAATCTTCCTTTTCGTAGCGATGATAAATATTCCCCCTGTTTCTGCTTTAACTTCTCAGGCTCGTGGGGTGGGCGACCAAGCCCCCGAGTCGGTCCGTGTTGGAAGACCGAGCTCTATAGCCTCCGCTACATTGGGCCTCGACCTTGCTCCTCCTTTGACTTCTCCGACTCCTCCCCTCGGCTCCCCTCCCTCTGTGGTTGGGTCGAGCCCCAAGCCCCCAGTGGTGACTACCTTGTCCCCTGACGCGGCTTCGTCTCTCATTGTGACTACTGCACCTTTACCCCCGTGAGTTCTGGGGGTTCTCATCGCCGTTCCCGCCACGGCCGCACTCACACGATCCCTTCCCGTAATGGTACTTACAATGCCCTGTTTGGTCCTGCTACATGGACTAAATACTTTGATCTCCACCATCTGGATTCTACTCCTCCTGACGATTTCTCCCTCCATAAACACCTTGTTGATTCAGTAGATGCCTCTGTTACTTTTAACTCCACCAGTTCCGGTACACGTGTCGTCGTTGCTCCTTCTCAGGATGCAGCTACTCGCTTAGCCGCTTTGTCCTGCATTGGGGAGACCCCTGTTCGGGTCTCCAAAAACGCTCGGTTAAATGCCAGTGTTGGCACTGTTCTCCTCCCACCCCAAGTTGCAACTGGTGTTCGGGACCTCAATGATTGCCATGAAGATATTAAACATATCCTCGAAGCCCAAGGCCATTCTGTCCTCCGGGTGGACACGTTTACTCGACCCCCTCGTGGTCGTCGCCGTCAGCCCCTTCGAGTTGTCAAAGTCACCTTTGATAGTAGTACCCTTCCGCCCTCTGTTATTCTTGCTGGTGCCAGATGCTCCGTTCAGGAGTACATTCCCTCTCCTAGAATTTGCAATAAGTGCTGGAAGTTTGGGCACGGTGTCCTCAAATGCACCAGTACTGTGTATCTCTGCCCCTTGTGTGGGGACGATAGTCATTCTAAGTCCGAGTGCACTTCTCCCCAGGCTCGCTGTCTCAATTGCGGTGAAGCCCACCCTACCTTCTCACGCTCGTGTATGCACTATAAACTCGAGGAAGCCGTCCTCAACTTGAAGCACCGTGATCGTCTGTCTTTTCCTGAAGCGAGACGCCAAGTTCGTCGTCTCACCCCTTTCGTGGGCGTCTCCTACGCTCGCGTGTTGCGTTCTACCTCTCCTCGTCCTTCCCGTCTTCCTCAGTCTCACAACCGTTTCCAGACCTTAAACCCGACCACACCCACCACCCCCTCCCCTGTTCCTTTGACTCCTACCCCAGATGGTCTCCCTCCTGGTTCTCCATCTGGGATTTCCCCCCTCCCTCCCCAGTCCGCCTTATCTCCTTTGTCTTCTTCCCCGTCTCCCCCCCTCTTTCTTCCCGACCCTCCCCCCAGTCTCTTGACCCTCCACGCCGCCTGTCTGTCCAAGCTGATATCCATCATCCTCCCAGCGATCTTCATGTTGTTCGCTCTCGTTCCTCTTCTCCTGCTGAGACCATTGAGTCTGTCGCCCAGTATGTTGTTACTGGAACACCTGTCTCTTTGAGTCAGAAACGTAAGCCTGGATCCTCTCCTTCTTCCTCTCCGGCGGGTAAGAAGGTTTCGCTTTCTTCCTCGCCCCCTCCCTCTGCCTCTGTCCCTCCTTCCCCTCCCATTTCCGTGGTCGAACCCCCTGTCTCTGATATGGAGGTTTCTTCTGCCCCCGCTTCCCTCTCTGTTGCTGCCCTTCCTGAGGTGCACTCCCTGCTTTCTGCCTCCCCTCCTCCGCCTGTCCTTGCCTGCCCCTCTCAACTGTCTTCTCCTCTTCTGGACCCCGTCAGTCCGCCTCTGGTCTGTTCTCTCGCTCCCTTCTCTCTCTCCTTACTAAGTTTACCCATGCCCCCTAACCCTGATTTTACTGACCCTGCTCCTGACCCTGACCCTACTCCGGACCCTGATCCTGACCCTGATCCTGAGATTCTTTCATAAACTGTGTTCCTCTTTACCTTCATTTCTTTCTTGTTCTCTATTCCTATCCTATCTCTTTGATAATGTCTATTCTTCAGTGGAATATTCGTGGATTCTATGCCAACTTCCATGAACTCCAACTTCTAATTGCACAGTTTACACCACTTTGTGTTTGTCTCCAGGAACCAATGCTTGGTGCTCGTCCTGGTCACTTTCGTGGTTATTCCTTTCTTTCTCCCCCCCCCCCCAGCTCTTGCTGGGCCCATAACTCTACTGCTCTCTTAATTCGATCTGATATTCCCTTCGTCCCCCTCCTCCTTCCGTCCCCTATCCATTGTTCTGCTGCCCGTGTTTTTGTGGGTAAATGGTATACAGTCTGTTCCATTTATCTCCCTCCTAATGTCCCTCTTTCCCTTCCTGATCTTAAGCACCTCCTGGACTCCTTGCCAGAGCCAGTGCTCCTTTTGGGTGATTTCAACTGTCGACATTCCCTATGGGGTGATGTTCTGACAAACACCCGAGGCCGTCTTCTCGAACCGTTCGTCCTCGCTTCATCTCTATCTCTTCTGAATTCTGGTGAGCCCACTCATGTGGACTCTCGAACTCGCACCCTTTCCTGTCTTGATCTTTCTCTCTGCTCGTCGTCCCTCTACTTGGATTTCACGTGGCAGGTTCTTGATGACCTCCATAAGTGATCATTTCCCCATCCTAGTTTCCTTTTTCTCTTTCCACCCTCCTCTTTCCTTTCCTAGGTGGCAGTTTGCCAAGGCTGACTGGTGCCTATTCACCCTCCGTGCTACTCTCTCTGACCTCTCCTCTCTGCCTCTTCCTCGCGCCCTCCTCCTTTTTTTATGACACAGTCTTCAATGCTGCCCTCAGCTCTATCCCTCGCTCTTCCTCCCGGGCACCCGGAAGTGTGTTCCCTGGTGGAATGCGGACTGTGCTCGGGCTGTCCGCTGTAAGCGTGCAGCCTGGAAAAACACACCGCCGCCGGCAGACGGCTGATTCTTTTATTCTCTTTCGGAAGGCAAGTGCGGTGGCCCGTAGGACCATCCGTGCTGCTAAACGTGAGAGTTGGAAATCTTATGTTTCCACCATTTCATCCGATACTCCTCTCCCGCAGATTTGGAAGAAGGTCCGCAAGATTGCGGGCAAGTTCGTTCCGGATGTCTCGCCAGTTCTCCACCTCCGTGGGACTCTTGTGGCGGATCCAGTGAAGGTCGCGGCCGAACTGGGTTCCCACTTTTCTTCTGTTAGCTCTGGTTCTCATCTTCCCAGATCCTTCCTTCTTCGTAAGCCTGTTCTTGAATCTTATCCTTTAGATTTCCACACTCATCTCCGCCTTCCCTATAATGACCCTTTCTCTCTTTCTGAACTTCAGTCTGCCCTGGCCCTCTGCGGATCTACGGCAGCGGGCTCGGATGACGTTCATTATGAGATGCTTCGCCATCTCCCTCCGTGCACGATTCAGTATTTACTGAATCTGTATAACCAGGTCTGGGAGTCGTCGTCCGTCCCTGTGGACTGGCTCGATGCTGTTGTACTCCCTATTCGGAAACCAGGGTCTCTCGGTACGTCCCCTCAGGACTTCCGCCCTATTGCTCTCACGAGTTGTGTTTGCAAGCTGTTTGAGCGTATGGTAAATGTCCGTCTCATGTGGTTCTTGGAACACCATCACCACCTCTCTCCTTCCCAATTTGGTTTTCGCAAGTGCCGCAGCACGACTGATGTCCTGGTGAACTTGGAGGTCTATATTCGTACTGCTTTTGCTGCGAAGACCTCCGTTGTTGCTGTCCTTTTTGACCTGGAAAGGCTTATGACACGACTTGGAGATACCATATTCTGTCCCAACTTCGTTCTTTTGGCCTTCGTGGTAATCTTCCTCTCTTCCTTCAAAACTTTCTCTCTCATCGTACCTTTCGAGTTAGGCTTGGTGCCACTCTCTCTGCCTCTTTTCGGCAGTGTGAAGGTGTGCCCCAAGGTAGTGTTCTGAGTATTACGCTTTTTCTGGTTGCCTCAATGGTCTCCTTTTCCTCCTCCGTCCTTCTGGCATCTTCTCCCTCTTTATGTTGAGACGATCTTACTCTTTGCTGTCGAGGTGATGATTCGCCTCTCCTTCAACGGCGGCTTCAACTTGCGATTGATGCCGTGTCCTCTTGGGCCACCAATCACGGCTTCAAGTTCTCTACTACTAAGGACTTGTGCCATACTTTTACTCGGAACGGGTCGTTCTTCGTCCCTCTTGTCACTTTATGGTCATCCCCTTTAGTACAAAGGATTCGCAAAGCTTTTGGGGT
>WNGS01098348.1:0-15492 GCA_020271785.1 Procambarus virginalis
CGCTCTCCAGCTAGGTCGACCTTCCTATATATTTGACAAGTTGTTCCCGTTGTGTCTGGCTGCGTCTTGCATTTCTACACAGTTACAGTATTGAAATATTCCCATGTCTAAGCATTGTAAGTTATCACAATTGAAAAGAAGCGGGTCCAGGAGCTGAAGTTCAGATAGAGCTACGCGAGTGGAGAGCCAGAAAGAACGCAGAACGCGAGTCGAAGCGTCACTGTAAATCAGGAACACGTGAGAGACAGATGGTAAAAACTGGTCAAGTAGCCTCCAGCATGTTCCTGTGGGTGACTGGCGCGCGCGGCCGTCCTCACACCCGCAACGCTGTATACGCCGTCTTCCACCTTCTCCTGTCTCCCATGACTTCCAGGGTAGAGCGGTAGACTTCTTGCTGGACGGTAGAGCTTCATGCAGGTCGGCGTTCAATCCCCGACCATCCCAAAGCGCTTGGGCATCATTCCTTCCTCTTCGTCCCATCCCAATACTTATCCCGACTCCTTCCCATGCTATATAGTCGTAAGGCTTGGCGCTTTCCCTTGATAATTCCCCTTCCAGGGTCACAGCGATCCCAGTTCTGCTTCAAGAGCTGCAGCTGACCTCAACACAGCACCAAGAGCTGCAGCTACCTCAACACAGCACCAAGAGCTGCAGCTGACCTCAACACAGCACCAGAGCTGCAGCTGACCTCAACACAGCACCAAGAGCTGCAGCTGACCTCAACACAGCACCAAGAGCTGCAGCTGACCTCAACACAGCAGCAAGAGCTGCAGCTGACCTCAACACAGCAGCAAGAGCTGCAGCTGACCTCAACACAGCAGCAAGAGCTGCAGTGTAAGCTCGTGACATAATACCAGGAATTTTACCAGCGGACGGCCCCACACCTCACGTCTTACTGGACTATTTTGTGATTTTCATTGTCAAGAATTGTTGAGTTAATAATATATAATAGTGGTGTTTACTGTGGTGTAGTACCGAGTGGTTAAGCTGCCCTTGTCAGCCAACCCATCCTCCGAATTGACAGTACGTTTTAATACTAAGTGTAATAAGTGCATTTCCTGACTGTTATACATAGTACATAATTGCACTTATGGGGCTGTTACATTTACCCATCCCCCTCCCCCGATTTAAATCTCGTTTTCTGTTAAGACACTTACAATTTAAGATGAAATTTTAAAGCTCAGTTGCTATAAAGAAGTTTTAAATATTAGGATTTTCTTTTTCACTTTTATTAACCAATAGAGATTTTATACAAAATTTGAAAATATCCTGATTTACTTTACAATTTATTGAAATATTTTAGTTTTGTTTTATTTGTTTTATAAAACTGTAATATCAATATAGCTATAGGTTAAGTAATAGTTATAATTAACATGCAATAAAATTCTTATCTTCACAAACTAAGACGGTTAGGTTAGGTCGTGGTTTTCTATTCAGCTTTTTATAAACTCAAATATTCACAATATATTTGACAGTACGATTTAATACTTAGTGTAAATAAGTACAATTCTTAACTGTTATACATAGTACATAATTGCACTTATGGGGCTGTGTACATTTACCTCCCCATTTTTGGAGGACGGGTTGTGTCACCACACACAGCTTGGACAAGCTGTGCAGATGCAAGGAGGCAAGGATTACCGAGCGGTTGCAATGTTAGTGTAGTGCCTTAGGGAGGTGTGTCTCATATTATTAAACATCCTTATTGCCAAAAATATACAATTTAGTCTAATCTGAGGAATTCAAGACTTATTGTAGCTCGTATTAACCCTGTCCTCACACTTAATGCACCGTAATTTGGCGGTATCAACCATGGCGTTAGTGTTGTCGTGCTTTAGTAAAGTCTAAACCACCACAATATTGACGCTTTCACTGACTAATGGGCACAGGCATGGTTATGCTGGGCGTGTTGGAGGGGTTGGTAGGCTTGCTACTCTGAGGTACAGTGTCCTTGTGATACTGTACAGTGTACAGAATCACAGCCACGTGTCCAGAGACAAACTTCTGATAAAGGTTTAGCATCACAAAGCCTTTGTTGACCTCATGACTCTTCTACACAGTAGAACACTGTGCATACACACTCACATGGTTGAGTTTACATCACTAGACAAAAGCCCCGCTGGGGAGAAGAGTTCCATACGGGTCCTGGGACTTGCGTAATGGTGGTAAACTACTCAACTACTGTGAGGCCGGCAAACAAGGTCATCCCAGCACACTCGGAGGAGTACCTGGAACCATGTCCACACTGGGACGCTCCCTCGGCGTTATCAAACACTCGGAAAAGAAGGAATTTCACGTCCGCATTGTGTCTTAATCGGATTCCTGGAGGGAAAACAACCGCTTGGGGACTAGCCGGTCGGTGAGGAAAGGTAGTGTCGCTTAGGGCGAGGCAGGGCCGGGGTGACGCTTCAGGCGGACACTTGAGGTGGGGCTAGGGTGACGCTCTGGACTCCCCCCAAGGGTGACGCCCTGGATCCCCCCACCAAGGGTAACGCCCTGCACCCCCCCAGAGTGACGCCCTGGACCCCCAAAGGGTGACGTTCTGGGTCTCATTATTTTTCACAACAACAAAATTACGTTATCTTCATCTTATCCGTATACTGTATTCATAGTTCATGTATTGCTTCATCCACAAAAATCTATGGATGCGTGAATACATGGAATGAAAAAAATACTAAATTTTCTCATGTACAAAATATCTTCCGAAGCGCCCATGCTTAGTTACGCGTGTTTAATGATATAACTTTATTTAGTGATGCTAACATTAGCGGAGGAGAGTGCGCTCTTCCCTGTGTGTGGGCGCTGCGGGTGTCCGGGTGGCTTGTGTGTGTATGTGTGCCCATGTGTACTGGCTACATGTGTTGTGTGTGCCGTGTATGCTTGTGTTGTGTATGTACTGTATATGCAGCGAATGGAATATGTGCAGTCACCAGCGTGGAGGAAGCCTGAAGGCGGGCCCAAGAGCCAGAGCCAGGATTCATCGGGCAATAACGCAGCCACTAACCAAACCTGTGCTCATTTGTTCTGAATGATGGCGGCTGTGTTCCAATGTATTAAAATACTTTACGAGCTCGCACACGTCACAGCCCTTGAGGTTGTTACTGTTATAACACCTCCTGGCGCCGCCCTCATCTTATAGGAGTTACTAAACGTTGACGAACCTGCCATGATGGAGGAGCCCGGACAGGTGACGTCAGTGTGTGTACTACGTCACGTGCACCTGTAGTGTGTGTACTACGTCACGTGCACCTGTAGTGTGTGTACTACGTCACGTGCACCTGTAGTGTGTGTACTACGTCACGTGCACCTGTAGTGTGTGTACTACGTCACGTGCTCCTGTAGTGTGTACTACGTCACGTGCTCCTGTAGTGTGTGTACTACGTCACGTGCACCTGTAGTGTGTGTGTGTGCTTACCTAATTGTGCTTGCGGGGGTTGAGCTGTGGCTCTTTGCTCCCGCCTCTCAACTGTCAATCAACAGGTGTACAGATTCCTGAGCCTACTGGGCTCTATCATATCTACATTTGAAACTGTGTATGGAGTCAGCCTCCACCACATCACTGCCTAATGCATTCCATTTACTAACTACTCTGACACTGAAAAAGTTCTTTCTAATGTCTCTGTGACTCATGTGGGTACTCAGCTTCCACCTGTGTCCCCTTGTTCGCGTCCCTCCAGTGTTGAATAGTTCATCATTGTTTACCCGGTCGATTCCTCTGAGGATTTTGTAGGTTGTGATCATGTCCCCCCTTACTCTTCTGTCTTCCAGTGTCGTAAGGTGCATTTCCCGCAGCCTTTCCTCGTAACTCATGCCTCTTAGTTCTGGGACTAGTCTAGTAGCATACCTTTGGACTTTTTCCAGCTTCGTCTTGTGCTTGACAAGGTACGGGCTCCATGCTGGGGCTGCATACTCCAGGATTGGTCTTACATATGTGGTGTACAAGATTCTGAATGATTCCTTGTACACCACATATGTAAGACCAATATGTAACACCACATATGTAAGACCATATGTAAGATGTGTGTGTGTGCGTGTGCGCGCGCGTGACATCTTTTAAATGCGAAAACGTGCTTTAAAATTGTCTAAGTATAGCCTACAGAAGGACATTACGAGATATATTACCGGAAGCTTGACGTAAACGTGCCCGACTTTCTCCACACGTCCACCCGGAGATGTTAACTTACAGCCAAGGGGGAACTGGAGGAGTCACATATCCAAGGATGAACTGTAGCCATGTAGATCCAAACTTGTATACCTTACACAACCCTTTAGACCAATGGTTCCCAAACTCTTCACAGTCATTACCCCCTTTATAATATAGCGTCCTTCTTAATGGCCCACTTACACTCAGTATTAAAAATAGTTTTAGCAATCGGGAGCCGGTCGGCCGAGCGGACAGCACGCTGGACTTGTGATCCTGTGGTCCTGGGTTCGATTCCAGGCGCCGGCGAGAAACAATGGGCAGAGTTTCTTTCACCCTATGCCCCTGTTACCTAGCAGTAAAATAGGTACCTGGGTGTTAGTCAGCTGTCACGGGCTGCTTCCTGGGGGTGGAGGCCTGGTCGAGGACCGGGCCGCGGGGACACTAAAAAGCCCCGAAATCATCTAAAGATAACCTAAAGAAGATAACCTGTGAGCTCACTCCACTAGCTGGGGCTCCCCCCCCCCTACCCTTTGCAATCATAACCTCAACACTGCCTCAACTGATGGCCCTCTATATATTGCAAAAATGCCCCCCCCAGGGGGCCATGGCCCCCAGTATGGGAACCTGTGCTTTAGACAATGATCAGAAAGAGGAAAGTGGAACACCTGGCGAGGACTAACTTTCTATCTGAGAGAGAGAGAGAGAGAGAGAGAGACAGCCGTGCCTTACGAGGCTCAGAGAGTTCTTTGACAAGATCGGCAAGACTCAGAAGGAAGGAGAGGGATAAAGGGATGCATCTTCCTAGATTACCAAGAGTCTTTGAAGCTGTCTCCCTCAAGTGGCTGCTACACGAGTTGGAAAAGAAGGCTCGGGGTAACTGGCCTGGATTAGAGTGTACATCAAAGAGCAAACACGCTGTTGTAGTGATAGAGGAAGTCAGGATGGAGGATAATTATAAGGGACCCGCAGGGCTCGGTACTTACAACACAAGTATTTTTGTATGTAAATAGCCAGTTAGAGGAGGTGGGATTGTACACGTCAGTGTTTACAGATAAACTTACACTGGTCAGAAGGGGTTTAACGAACATTACTACATAGCGCAACAGAAACTTGAACAGACTCCAGAAATGGGCTCACAAATGGTTACTGGAATTCGATCACACAGAATGTAAAGCGATTTGGTTTGGGAGTAAAAACAGATCATAAGGACAGTGGCCTTTATGAGGGAGTCAGTTGTAGGACTAAAAAAAAGAAATGGGATTGGAAACACCAGTACTAACACCAGAGAGCGAGAGACACATTCACAGAATAACATCAGCAGCATATGCAAGACTAGCAAATATAGGGATGGCTTTAAAGGATCTGACCAAGGAATCATTCACAATATTATACACAGAGCATGTTAGACCAGTACGAGAGTATGCACCACAAACATGTAACCCATACTTGGTAAAGCACGAGAAGAAATACCAAAGATAAGCAGCAAGACAGATACCAGAGATAAGGTAAATCTGGTAAGATAAGGTAAATTAGATATAAGAATAGGCCAAGTGAACACATCCCTTTCTTATGAACAACTCTGAAGAACCTCCCATTCCCTCATGTGATTGGGTATCAGAGTCAGTATACCAGTGGCGGAGCCAGGGGCACCAGTACAGGCCAGGGGCACCAGTACAGGTCAGGGGCACCAGTACAGGCCAGGGGCACCAGTACAGGCCAGGGGCACCAGTACAGGCCAGGGGCACCAGTACAGGTCAGGGGCACCAGTACAGGCCAGGGGCACCAGTACAGGTCAGGGGCACCAGTACAGGTCAGGGGCACCAGTGCAGGTCAGGGGCACCAGTACAGGTCAGGGGCACCAGTACAGGCCAGGGGCACCAGTACAGGTCAGGGGCACCAGTACAGGTCAGGGGCACCAGTACAGGTCAGGGGCACCAGTACAGGCCAGGGGCACCAGTACAGGTCAAGGGCACCAGTACAGGCCAGGGGCACCAGTACAGGCCAGGGGCACCAGTACAGGTCAGGGGCACCAGTACAGGTCAGGGGCACCAGTACAGGTCAGGGGCACCAGTACAGGTCAGGGGCACCAGTACAGGTCAGGGGCACCAGTACAGGTCAGGGGCACCAGTACAGGTCAGGGGCACCAGTACAGGCCAGGGGCACCAGTACAGGCCAGGGGCACCAGTACAGGCCAGGGGCACCAGTACAGGTCAGGGGCACCAGTACAGGTCAGGGGCACCAGTACAGGTCAGGGGCACCAGTACAGGCCAGGGGCACCAGTACAGGCCAGGGGCACCAGTACAGGCCAGGGGCACCAGTACAGGTCAGGGGCACCAGTACAGGTCAGGGGCCAGGGGCACCAGTACAGGCCAGGGGCACCAGTACAGGCCAGGGGCACCAGTACAGGTCAAGGGGACCAGTACAGGTCAGGGGCACCAGTACAGGTCAGGGGCACCAGTACAGGTCAAGGGGACCAGTACAGGTCAGGGTCACCAGTACAGGTCAAGGGGCACCAGTACAGGTCAGGGGCCAGGGGCACCAGTACAGGTCAGGGGCACCAGTACAGGTCAAGGGGACCAGTACAGGTCAGGGGCCAGGGGCACCAGTACAGGTCAGGGGCACCAGTACAGGTCAGGGGCACCAGTACAGGTTAGGGGCACCAGTACAGGCCAGGGGCACCAGTACAGGTCAGGGGCACCAGTACAGGTCAGGGGCACCAGTACAGGCCAGGGGCACCAGTACAGGCCAGGTGCACCAGTACAGGTCAGGGGCACCAGTACAGGCCAGGGGCACCAGTACAGGCCAGGGGCACCAGTACAGGCCAGGGGCACCAGTACAGGTCAGGGGCACCAGTACAGGTCAGGGGCACCAGTACAGGCCAGGGGCACCAGTACAGGTCAGGGGCACCAGTACAGGCCAGGGGCACCAGTACAGGTCAGGGGCACCAGTACAGGCCAGGGGCACCAGTACAGGTCAGGGGCACCAGTACAGGCCAGGGGCACCAGTACAGGCCAGGGGCACCAGTACAGGTCAGGGGCACCAGTACAGGCCAGGGGCACCAGTACAGGCCAGGGGCACCAGTACAGGCCAGGGGCACCAGTACAGGCCAGGGGCACCAGTACAGGTCAGGGGCACCAGTACAGGCCAGGGGCACCAGTACAGGCCAGGGGCACCAGTACAGGTCAGGGGCACCAGTACAGGCCAGGGGGACCTAAGCTATGAAAGTTCCATATATCTATAAAGGCTGCAACCTGCTCTCAGGGAGGAAATACGCTCACGACAATGGAGAACGACTACATAATTAGGACTATTATCTACCTTCTATCCATTGTTGGGTTAGGTTAAGGTTGCTTTAGGTTTAGGTTTCATTAAGGTTAGGTTTCATTGTTTGGTTGCATTAATATGGTGTATTACTGACGATAATGTGAAATGTGGAGCTCGAAAACTATTTCAGAGTAACCGAGAATTATGTTTACAGAAAACCAAATTCTTCAAAGAAAATGTTTTCGGTATACACTTTTTATATTTTAAACCAGCTGTTTATAATACAATAAAGCTATAAAATGAACATAATCTCTGTTTAGGACAAAGATTCACTTGCCAGTTTACATTTAGACTATTACTGGAACCGTAATATACCTTCAGACCATGACAAATATCTAGATAACTATCCAGGTAGTCTGAGAGGTGGTGTGGTTTCTCGTGGTAATGATTTGCTCTAAGGACGGACTCGGAAGCTGACGAGATAACGTCAGTTATGCTGTGCTTAGAATTTCACTACAACAGTCAAATATTGACGCTGTTTTCGATAGCGTCCGGTGCATTTATTCTATTAACATATTTAGGCACATGTGGATGTGTGCAGCTGCCTTCGCCTTGAGGAGAGTTTGGACTAGTAAGGCGGTAAACCCATTATTATTATTATTATTATTATTATTATTATTATTATTATTAACAACTTTAGGCAAATTTGTAATTAATGTTGTCAATAATCTGAGGATTTCAGGCAGGAAGACCATCCTCTCCACGCCACTCCCGGGACATTTTCCAAGACGAATTCACGTTGACTTGATTTATTTTCATGGTCTTGTAAGTAATGTTAGTATAGCATGAGGAGGTTTGGCCACATGACCTGCTATCACAAGATTATTCAGCGTGTAATATTTGCACTGAGAGAGAGAGAGAGAGAGAGAGAGAGAGAGAGAGAGAGAGAGAGAGATGGAGATGGTTAGTAGACACAGGATCGGCCCTGACCTCTCAGGAGAAGCCGGCGAAGGGTCATTGACCTTTAATAAGTGGGAATGGTTAAGTCAACCAGAGCTGATGCTTTAGAACACTCAGGATTTGTGTAACCAAAGCGCCAGACCCCGACCACCACTCAGGGACACGCCCGGGACACTCTAGCACACACACCACTCACCTTCACACACACGGCTCGTGTACAACCACCCCTCCGACGGCAATGAATGACCTGGAACGAAGTGGTCTCGAATAACATGGAACGAAGTGGTCTGGAATGCCGACACAAAGAGCTTAACGAGCCGCAGGGTTCAGAGTAATAAGGTGGTAGAGAGAGCCAGGTAGCGTCACACCCTCGACCACCGCTAAAGGGGACAAGCGCCCCATGAACATTTTGGCTGAGATAAGCAAGCGTGTGTGTTGGTATCCCTGGGGGGCTGGACCCCGAGACGGAGCTCCGACGGGCGATACAGGTGGTGTGAGTCTGAAGATACGAGGGCAGGAGGTTATACATAACATCAAGTTGATTTCTCGCAATCTGATTAGCCTGAGCATTCCTCGTACGAGCAGAGAACGAGTCACAAGAACACATCGCCCATTTTAAGAGAGGGTGCCGGCGTGTGGGTCCGTTTGAACTGGGTGAGAGTGGAGGGCGGACCGTAAATGTCGCCACACTCGTGACATATATCACAAGCCGTGTGTTATCTTGGCTATCTTGCGGGGTTTCGGAGGGATGAGTGACTTGGGGAGGAGCAACAGTCATAAATACTTTCTGCAGGAAGTGCGTCTGAGGCCACGTACTGCGACACATGCACGCACCAGGACATATCCTCTTATCCTCTTGCTCCATCCTCATCCTATATTTCCCGTATTGCATGTTCCCATCCCCCCCCACCCTCACTTCCTTACCAAGCCCCTTGGTTCACGTAACGAAACGAACATCGGCGGTCATACCCGTGTCGTATCTCCTGCCGTGGACTTCCTGGTTCTCACTACCGACCGCCACTCACCTCACATGTCGTAACTACTCCCGGTGGCTGGCCAGGTCACTCCCCGCTGGACCTGTCCTCACACTAATGCACCAAGACACTCATGCTATCTTACAAGCTTCGGTGAAATTCAACCCCACCACAATATCAACCCTTCCTCAGTTTAAGGGATGGGTTTCGATTGAACTGTTGAATTATCAAGATTCGTCCGTTTCTGGTGTGGCAAAACACTAAAAATTTAATGCATGCTTGGTATATAGTGGTGGGGAAATACTATATAATTCCTAAGTAGTGTCAGTAGAGGCCTACCATCAACACGTGACCGAGGTTAACCCCTGGGGACCTCCCTGGCTATACACTATTCACTGAAAGATTAAACCATAACATTAACAATAATAACCACGCCAATTATTCATAACTTTATAAGCAAATCGCTTTGTAGTACAAACACGCATATAATTAAATTCCATAGTGAAGCAAAAGAAGATAATTGAGGTCCATGGTAAAGAACTACAGTCCAAGAGAACCCTCACGGCTCACGGATCCTCTCCCAGCCACGCTCTCGGCACAAAAAAAGAAACAAAGATAGGAGGAAAAAATGACGGTGGAAGTTTGTTTACCTGGAGGAGCAGGGCGCCGTCCCTGACGATGACCCTGACGCAGAACTTGTGTCCGGAGGCCCCGCACGGCACCACCACGTGCACGTCCTCGATCTGCGAGTACGGCACCAGGGACTCCAGCACCCCCGTCGCCTGCGGGAGGAGGGATGACACCAGGTTAGGTCCCGTACACTGCTGCAGGGCTATACCAGCCCTGGGTGTGGCTGGTGTGGGAAGTATGGGTGTGGCTGGTGTGGATGTGGCAGGTGTGGGAAGTGTGGGTGTGGCTGGTGTGGGAAGTGTGGGTGTGGCTGGTGTGGGAAGTGTGGGTGTGGCTGGTGTGTATACCTGGAGAATACCTGGTGTAACAATACCCACAATCGTAACACCACTGACACCATTGTTACACTGACTGACCACCAAGTCCTGCTGATTGTACAACTGTGGCAACACTCACTGTAATGGTCGCTATGACTGGTAACCCTTCAGGCAGTAGCAATTGCACTGATATAACCCCAAACAACTGGAAGAGTCCGCCCTTGCAGCACAAAATGCTCAGTCAGTTATTAAGGAAAGGAGGGAGAAATGACCACGGTGTTAAAGATATCTTGACAATTCTTACACCGCAGAGGGAAGGTCAGGTTACTCATACCGAGTGCTTCGGAAACTTTGATGTTTTATACTTATTGGATGAATGGAACTAATTTTAAATTAACTTCATAAAATTTGGGAAAATATTTACTCATATAAATGCTCATCAGATCACAGGTAATGTTCAAAGCAGTTTAAGATCTAAGACTCAGAATTAATTAAGGGAAAAATATATAAAATACTCAGGAGAATAATTAACAGAACTTTATTTAATAATGCAAGAATAGATTAATTCCTAAGCTAGTGACATCCTAACCTTAGAGGTATCTTGTTTGAGGAGCTGTTCACTTGAGACAGTTAAGCAAATCCCAGCTGTATCTGGGTACAAGTGACAGGATGAACAACCCAGCGGGTTTTCTTCCTTTTGGGGAGTGTTGTACATGCTGCTATGGCGGTGTGTCCACTCACAAGATGAGTGGCGCTGCCCAATACTGTCACTATGGCGGTGTGTCCACTCACAAGATGAGTGGCGCTGCCCAATACTGTCACTATGGCGGTGTGTCCACTCACAAGATGAGTGGCGCTGCCCAATAAACTCGCCCCTCGGGGCAAAATTAAAACAAAAATTTAAACCTTAGAGGCATGGTAAGGGAATTCAAGTTGTACAGGGAACTCAAAACAGACCAATACCTTCATACTGCTTCTCAGCCGGTGTTGGAGGCCTCTTGGTTGACCCCCCCCCCCCCAGATCATACTAACTATATTTGTTCTAATATCCTTCAAGGTGGGGTCCTGGCTCCACCTCTCACAGGCTCTCCTGCTGTAGAAGACTCCGCCCCTCTCTAGGTCTATACCCAATCAGCTGAAACCAGGCCTAAGGTCCTGGCACTCTCAGCCAATGACAAGTTTTTAAATCGAAGAGGCGGGGCGTTCTCAGGAAAGCCGGGCATCTGGCTTGTGTGCCCAGGCCCAGAGAAAACATGTGACCGGATGCTGTGATTTGAACGGGTAATAAACTGCCCCTCGCCCTATGTGTGGGTGGACCGGGGATGGGAAGGAGGAGAAGAAGGGAAAGCGAGGGGAGGAAGTGGAAGAGGGAGAGAGGAAGAGAGGCAGAGGCCAACATGACTCGCCATTACCCAGGGCTGGGATCTGAGAGCTCTTGTGCTCAAGTGCAGCCTAGGGCAGGCCTGACGTGTGATAACTTGATGAAGAAAGCTGTCGCTTCGGGCAGCCCTCAGGCCCGTGTATATCTATTACAACAAGGCAAGCCCCCCATATGTTGCTGGAGCTTACGAGGCAGCATGTAGTATGTGGGTTCCTTCATGTGGATGCTGTGAGGTGTGGCGAGATCAAGTGAGGTGTATACCTTATACCTCACTATACCTTGTATAGTGAGTCCTCACTATATACTTCACTATACCTTGTATAGTGAGTCAATATAGCTACAGTTGATCGTATCCAGAGTCGTTCCTCAGGACTGTAATTACTTACCAAAACAACCCTTCATATTACATATATACATTTGAAAATATTATTAATCGTATATTAATAATCAAAAGTATACACTATACACCTGCCTGTGTATGCTGTATACACAGTAATAAATATTAATAATAACAGTATACGTTAATTAAAACAATTTATAAAGTGTACAGTTAAGAGCGGGTCGTTATTAAGGGGGAGGGATTTGAGCCAGGACCAGGAGCTGAAGCTGGACCTGACTTGACGGTCTTAAATCACTCATCATCGGTCACATTATGTGGTTAACAGAGCACAGATATACACAGATATATTTTTGGCGCTCTATTATTCTCACAAAATGTGTGTGCGTGAGTGCGTGCGCGCGCGTATGTGTATATTCACCACACACAGCGCCCTACACGACGCTGTGTGTGCAGGCGAGTGTACTCACCTAATTGTGCTTGCGGGGGTTGAGCTTTGGCTCTTTGGTCCCGCCTCTCAACTGTCAATCAACTGGTGTACAGATTCCTGAGCCAACTGGGCTCTATCATATCTACATTTGAAACTGTGTATGGAGTCAGCCTCCACCACATCACTGCCTAATGCATTCCATCCGTTAACTACGCTGACACTGAAAAAGTTCTTTCTAACGTCCCTGTGGCTCATGTGGGTACTCAGTTTCCACCTGTGTCCCCTTGTTCCCGTACCACCCGTGTTAAACAGTTTATCTTTATCTACCCTGTCAATTCCTCTGAGAATTTTGTAGGTAGTGATCATGTCTCCCCTTACTCTTCTGTCTTCTAGTGTCGTAAGGTGCATTTCTCGCAGCCTTTCTTCGTAACTCATGCCTCTTGCGTGTGCGTGTGTGAGCGTGTGTGCTTGTGTGCGTGTGTGAGCATGTGTGCGATGCTTGCGTGCGCCTTGCGTCACCAAAGTACCACTTATCTCTGTACCCAATAATGCTTATCAACAAAATTTGATTTAGATTAATTGCTGCCACATTTATGGGCTTGCTATCATTGGTGCCATCTGGTATGTGTGTCCTGTACTCTCTCTCTCTCTCTCTCTCTCTCTCTCTCTCTACCGCCATAGGACAGTATTGGGCAGCGCCACTCATCTGTGAGTGGACACACCGCCATAGTGAAAGTTTATTGGGCAGCGCACTCATCCTGTGAGTGGACCACCGCATAGTGGACAGTATTGGGCAGCGCCACTATCTTGTGAGTGGCACACCGCCATAGTTGGACAGTATTGGGCAGCGCCACTCATTCTTGTGAGTGGGGACACACCGCCATAGTGACAGTATTGGGCAGCGCCCAATCATCTTGTGAGTTGGACACACCGCCATAGTGACAGATTGGGCAGCGCCACTCATTCTTGTGAGTGGACACCCGCCATAGTGGGGACAGTATTGGGCAGCACGCCACCACTTGTGAGTGGGCCACACCGCCATAGTGACGTATTGGGCAGCGCCATCTCATCTTGTGAGTGGACACACAGCCATATGGACAGTATTGGGCAGCGCCACTCTCTTGATGAGTGGACACACCGCCATAGCAGATGTACAACACTCCCCAATAGGGAAGAAAACCCGCTGGGCTGTTAATCCTGTCACTTGTACCGGACACAGCTGGGACTTGCTAACTGTCTCAAGTGAACAGCTTAACAAACAAGAAGATTATCATCTATCAACCCTTAAAATTTACGTCTCTGTGAAGTGGCTCTTACCTGAGGTTGCGTTGATTGTTTCGGGGTTTGCGTTGCACTGCGGCCCGTCCCTACCAGGTCTCCTCGTGTTGGTGGTTCAAACAGGTTATTGGACGCAGCTGCTCGCAGCCTCACGTATGAGTCACAGCCTGATTGGTCAGGTATCTTTTGGAGGTGTTTATCCAGATCTCTCTTTGAAAACATTGTGAGGGTCGGCCAGTTATGACCCTTATGTGTAGTGGGAAGCGTGTATGAACGTCTCGGCATCTGATGTTGATAGAGTCTCTCTCAGAGTACCTGTTGCACCTCTGCTATCAACGGGGGTAGTCTGCCATCCTGCCATGTCTTGGTCTCATGTGATGTCATTTATGTGTGCAGGTTTGGGACCGCCTTTAACTATTTTCCACGTGTAAATTATTAGTATCTCTCCCGGCCTGCGCTCAAGGAATTACAGATTAGGCTCTTTAGCCGGTCCCAATAGTTTAGATGTTTTTACTGAGTGGATTCTAGCGTAAAGGATCTCTGACACGCTCTCCAGGTCGCAATTTCTCCAGCTTTGAAAGGGGATGTCATTGTGCAGCAGTCTCCATCCAGAGCGCGCAGGCGTTTTGAAGTGTCATCATCGGTATAGACTCTCTAGTGTGAAAAAGTTATGTTATCCAACCTGTCATTTTTCTTGCAGTTGTGACGGATACTTAATTGTTCTTAAAGGTAAGGTCTTCCGACAATGAGTACACCCAGATCCTCAACATTACTTTTTCGTTTCATGTTATGATTTGCTGAGTTTTGTACGTGATTTCGTTTTATATTTCATTTTTTCCATAGCGCATGAGCTGGAACTTGTTCTGAAACAACATATTATTTTCTGTAACCCATAGAAAGACATGATTTACGTCTGATTTGCGTGTCCTGTTAGTGTCTACTCTCATGAATCTAGTGTCGTCTGCAAAGGCACTGGGATATTTATACCTAGTATGTGATAGTTTGTCATCAGGGAGTCTTGGGGCTCGACACACTCCTGTGTCCGGCCTAATGGTCCCAGCACCGAGCTTCATGCCTTTGCATTTGCGTCAGTTAAACTCTAGTAGTCACTTATGGGAACGTAATAATATTTTGCTTAGATCTTGTAACTTCAGTCTTCAGTCGTATGCATTCTCATTACAATATTTGGTAGATCATTCTTTGACCCCTCTCACAGGGACTTAACCTGCTTGATACCTGCTCCATGGGGCTCTGGGAGTTCTCTACTCTCCAAGCCCGGCCCGAGGCCAGGCTTGACTTGTGAACTGCCTCTTGACTTTGTCAGAGTTACTCATTTATCCACAGTACCATAATAGAAGACCATCACAGATACATGAGTTATCTCATGAGCCAGAGGTACTCATTTATCGACAGGAATACGTTTCTTGCCACTCCTGCTTTTTTGAGAGTGGAGAGAGAGTGAGTGAGAGAGAGTGAGTGAGAGTGAGGGTAGAGAGCGAGAGCAGTGAGAGAGAGATGAGAGAGAGTGGGTGAGAGAGAGATGGAGAGAGAGAGAGAGAGAGAGAGAGAGAGAGAAGCATAGAGAGAGCGAGCGGCGCAGCGAAGGTGCGTGAGCGTGAGCAGGCGAGTAGTGATTGCCAGTGTGAGAGAGACAAGTGAGAGTGAGGAGAGAGTGAGAGCAGAACAGTGAGAGAGTGAGACAGGAGAGAGAGAGAGAGAGAGCAGAGAGAGCGAGAGAGAAGAGGAGAGGGAGAGTGAGAGATGAGAGAGTGAGCGC
>WNGS01098349.1:0-11844 GCA_020271785.1 Procambarus virginalis
ATATATATATATAAAGACAATAACTATGAAAGTGTTCAACCTCTCCCTGCAAATGACCAGTGGGACCAGCAACGCTCCCAGTTAGACTTGGTGGTATAGGTATTCGCAAGGCGACACAGTTGCATTGCCGGCATTCTTATCCTCGACCAGTGCTACAAGTGAATTAGTGAAGGAAATACTACCAGAATACCTAAGGAACTCCATTGGGATTCGTGATCCCAAATTTGTGGAAGGAGCTGGTCGGTGGGACACACTCGCCAATTCACACACCCGACCAACTTGTCCAACGACGGTAAACAGGCCAAATGGGATAGCCCTATAGTGGAGAACATCGCCAAAGCATTGCTGGACGTAGCTTCTCAGAAGGACAGAGCGCGTCTCCTAGCTGTGCAAGCCCCCCATGCTGGGGACTTCCTGTTGGCAGTCCCCTAATTCCTCCTGGGCACCCGCTGGACCATCGGGCCCTAAGTATTGGTGTTGCTCTGCGCCTTGCCGCCCCTATCTCCACCGAGCACCGGTGTATTTGCGGCCAGGCACGGGCAGACCAATACGGCAGCCATGGTCTCATCTGTCGTAAGACACAGGGAAAGATGCCAGACACGAGGCAGTCAATGACATCATCAAGAGAAGTTTGGCTACAGCTGGGTGTCCAGCACAAAGGGAACCCCAGCTGTGCAGACCTGACAACAGCCAAAACGCCCAGATGGAGTCACCCTGCAGCCATGGAGGGAAGGTAAACAGGTCGTATGGGATTACACCTGTGCATCTACATTGGCTGATACCTATTTACGTACAGCTCAGCGGAGGGAGGTGGGGCAGCCACCTTCAGGGAGACCCAGAAAATCCACAAGTACAGAAACCTAGAACGTTGTTACAGGTTCGTGCCGATAGGATCAGAGACTCTGGGCGCCTGGGGTAAATGTGCACTCAAGTTTTTAAAGGAGGTTGGTGAGGAACTCATTGGGAAAACTAGAGACCCACGAGCAGCCAGTTTCCTATTCCAGCGCCTCAGTGTCGCAGTGCAGAGGGGAAATGCGTGCGTATCCTGGGTACGCACCCAACCTCCGAGGAGCTGGACGAGGTCTTCGAACGCTGATTGTTTAATTGTTATATATTTGTGTGTGTGTGTGTGTGTCTCTGTAAACTGTAGCATTGCAATAAAATAAAACAAAACATACAAAAAATAATGGGGGTGGTAGGAGAAGAAAAGAATTAAGTATTCAGTGAGAATCCACAAGATCTTCTCTGAATGCTCTTGTTTTTTCTTCTTCGAGGATGTGGGTCCCTGCAATTGCACCAGAGGTGGTACCCCTAAATTATATATATATATATATATAATATATATATATATATATCTATATATATATAATCTATATATATATATATTATATATTATACAGAAGCGCGGAAAAAACGAGAACATATTCATCTACAATCTTAACTCCACGACTCAAAGAAGCAGCAAAACAACTAAAAATCGGAAAGCCGTAACAATACGAAAAGCCGACAAGACAGCAGCATATGTATTGATTCCTACACAAGAATACATGAACAAAATTAGCGATATCCTTAATGATGACTCCAAATTTCAACGAATCACGAGGAACCCTGTGGAAGACCTTAAGCGGAAAGTAAACAAAACAATTACGGCAATCAACGCAAAGAAAGGTAGTGTGCATTTCAATAAACTTCAAGGCGACTATGCCTAGGATATGCCTACGCAATGTTAAGACACATAAACCAGGTAACCCACTACGCCCTATAATCAGCCAAATACCAACTCCAACTAATCACCTGGCAAAAAAACTCAATGAACTCCTAACTCCATACCTCCGGAAGTATAGTCTACAATCATCAGCAGATTTCCTAGAATTAATAAATCTACCCAGCCCGATGGAATCATTGCTTCCCTGGACGTGGAATCCCTATTTACCACGTCCCAGTCGACACAACCATAGGAATGATACTGGACAGAGTATACAGAGACGAGAGCACCCCAAATTAGACATACCTGAGCCACACTTGAAGAGTCTTTTCGAAGCATGTACAAAGGAAGCCCCTTTCATCAGTCCACAAGGAGACATGTATTACAAATAGACGGAGTAGCAATGGGCTCCCCTTAGGTTTTATTTGCTAATTTTTAAATGGGAACCATCGAAGACAGGGTCTTCAGTAGCAGACAAAAACCAACTGTATATTGCCGTTATGTAGATGACATATTCGTAATAGTAAAGACTCATGAACTAATTGACCTAAAGAGACATCTAGAGAGAGAGACAGTACAAGTGTCTTGTTATAGCAGCGTTTATTTCCGCGTTGCTATATCCATTGTTCACCAATACCTGAGTTACTCTTTCAAACTCTCTACTCACGTTGCTCCATTCAGAGCAGTGGGTAAGCGCTCGACGAATATAAGCATTGAGAACACTGGCTTTGTATCTTTGGGGGCACTCACTTCTACCGTTCAGGCATAATCCTATGTTGGTGGGCTTGGTATACGTTGGTGCTCAAAGAGGTTCCTGTTTTTGTTATTAGTACATCCAAGAATGGCAGACTGTTATATATATAGGAAACAAACATAGGATTGTGCCTAAATACCAACAGTGACTGCCCAGATAGGTACAAGAGGAGTGTTGTTAACGCTTATGTCGACCGTGCTCTCAGCCACAGCTCAGAATGGAAGCAAGTCGACGAAGAACTCTGTAGGTAAGGCAGGTCCTAGTCAACAACGGCTTCTCCAATGGTTTCATTGAAAACATCATAAGAAGGAAAGCAAAACGCCATGCAACCTCTGAAGAGACAACTAATACAACACCTATACCCCCTATTAGACTATTTTACAGGAACTTCTTTTCTACAGCTCATAAAACGGAGGAAGGGTCCTGAACGACATTGTTAATAGAAACGTTTATCCCTACAGACAAAAATCAGAAGATACACACTTGACGATTTACTATAAACCACAGAAACTGCCATTAATGCACAACTATATTCTCCCACTTCAAGACTCCGCTCCAATATAGAAACATCAAGAAATATGGGCCAATAGGCCTTCTGCATTCTATGGGACCCGACTTCTACTTCTACAAATCTATACCCCGTTTTCCATGTTCTGTGTTTCACCCCACTAATGTATTACATCACCTCACCCAAATGCAGGTATAAGAGCCAATGTTTGTTTCATAAAAGCATAAGTTGTGTAGATAAACTAAAGTCTTTGAAAATGTAATAAGTTTTACGAAACGCGCTCAAGTGTCGCGTCAGACTAGAAATAAAGAATGAATTTTGGAGAATTGATTTTTAATTTACCGTCATCAGTAAAAAATAAGGAAATAATTGAAAAATTCGTGTTAGAATTATTAATCTTACTTTTTCGGTCATATTTAATAACCTATATATATATATATATATTATATATATATATATCTATATATATTATATATATATATATATATATATATATATATATATATATATATATATATTATATATATATATATAATATATTATATATATATATATATATATATATATATATATATATATATATATATATATATATATATATATATAGGGGGGTACCACCTCTGGTGCAATTATAGGGACCCACAGCCTCAGAGAAGGGAACACAGAGCATTCAGGGAAAAACTTGCCATTTAACTCTGAATACATAAGGGTGTTCACTTCTCCTACCACCCCCCTTTTTTATGGTGTACACTTTATTGAGCAAGGTTATACAGTTACATATCTGATTGTATACAAAAAGTGAACATTAAGAGGACACAAAAATAGTTCGCTTCCTAGAGGCTGTAGATTTCCTCGAACTCCTCCGACGTTGGGCAGGAACCGAGGATGCAGCGAGCATTCCCCCTCTGGATCGCGACACTGAGGCGCTGAAAGAGAAAACTTGCCGCTCTAAGGTCTCTTGTGGTGTCAATGAGCTTGGAACCAAGATCCTTTAGAAACCTTCTTGCACTCTCTCCCCATGGGCCTAGGGTCTCAGACCCTATTGGAACGAAGTTGTACCGATGATCTAATTGCCTGTACTTGGCTGACTTGTCTCTTTCTCTGTGTGTCGCCGCAGCTCCTGCTGTGCCGGCAGAGAGATTGACGTATGTGGCTGCCAGGGTGGATACGCAAGTATAGTCCCATGCCAACTGTCTGCCACCCTTCCACGGACGCAGTGTGATTCCGTCTGGTCGGTCGGTTGCGGGGCTCTCTCTCCGCTGGACACTGGGCAGAGGCAAGGCTTCTTTTAATGATGTCGTTGACTTCGTCGTGTCTAGTGTGCCAACCACCAGATTTTCCGCAGTGCAGGCCATGCAATCCATATTCGTCAGCATCTGCCTCGCCGCAAATACACCTATGAACAGTGTGGATAGGGGCAGCAAGACGGAGAGCGACTGCAATTCGGAGCTCCTGCGGATCAAGACAAGTGCCTGTCGCAGACATAGGGACTGCCAAAAGGAAGTCCCCTGCATGGGGAGCCTGCACAGCTGTGAGGCGTGCACAATCACTGGGGGTGTGTTGCTGCCTCCAGCAAAGCTGTGGCTTCTTTGTCTGCAATGGGGCTGTCCCAACTGGACTGTTTCTTGGCTTTTGGCATTGCTGGTCTGAGTGCTGGGTCTGCCATGGCACCCCATTTCGTGTCGCATTCCGTGTAGTGGGGGTCCTGTATCCCCGCTACATCACTGAGGGTGTCAGGTAGAATTTCCTTAACCAGGTCATCTGATGCTGAGGAGGAAGACAGGAAGGCTGGGACAGCAATTTGGGTGGCGGTGCGGACACCCAAGCCACCGAGCCTAACAGGAAGAGTGGCTTGTTTTCACTGGCACTCGTTGAGGGAGAGATTAACAACTTTTTCCAGCATGGTCTTCAGTAAGAGGTCATACTCTTCAAGCTTTCGGTTGTCGTAAGATGGGGCGCACCTCAGAAAGAAGGTTAGCCTCAGAAGGGATAGGCATTTGGTGAGGAGATAAAAAGCATCGTGGGCATCGATGTCACCTATTCTGTCTTCCATCCTCCTAAGGTCTGCGATTTTCTTGTCAAGGATCTCCTCAATGGCGTTAGACCCGAGGGGGGCTCCAAGGAGGGTGCTGTTCTCGGCCCTAATGACATGGGCTCCAGGCAAGGCAGACCTTATTCTAGCTACAATGCCTTGGTTGGAGGAGACTACTTCACACTTGGAAGGGTTCAGGACGAGACCCAGGCTTACTTCTTGCTCCCTTATTTTCCTGATGTCAGTCAAGAGGTCGTCTACGGTGCCAGCTATAGTGCCATCATCCAAAAACCAGATGTTGAACTCGCTGGACAAGCTTTCGGTGATTTCTTTTATGACTAAGCAGAAAAGAAGGGGAGCAAGAGGATCACCTTGCTGAACACCTTCACATGATCTGATTTCATGTTCACCAAAGAGCAGTTTTGACTCACCACTGTAGCACGATAGTATGAACGTATAGAGGGCCGAAAAAGGTGATGTACGGCACAAAGTACTGCATCTCTTCTGACCATGTTGAAGGCATTCTTAAAGTCCAGTTTGAGCAGGGCCTTTTCATCAGAAATGTTGGTAATGTATGCTCGTGCTGCATGGGCAGCCGCTTCACAGCCTTGGGGGATTCCAAATCCTAGCTGGATTGGTTTCAGCAATTCAGCCGCTTGCTGGCTGACAACCCTCGTAGCAGCCTTGGCAATCAGGCGTCGGAGAGTGTTGCCAACAGCGATTGGCCTGATTCCATCGTCCTTCTTTTTGAGAGCACAGAGGGAGGCACCAAAAAAGAGAGGCCTGATGACCTCAGGTATATCACCAGCCAGGCACATGTTAACGAACCTTGTTAGTTCCATAAGAAGATCTTGTGCAGCATCACCAACCACAGGATTTAACATTTGCTTGATGTGTTGAGGTTTTAACCCTGTAAAGCCTCCTGCTGACCCAGGTGGAAATGAAAGGTCTGCTTTGTAGACCTCAGATTCGCCAACGGTTAATGGGTCTGAAATGGTGTCGGCTGATGGCGGAACGATGTTGTCGCCTTGTCGGGCTCTGGGTGGGTGCTTGCTTTGCAGGGCCCGCGCTGTGGCTGAGTTTCGAGTAGCAATTTTCTCGTCACTGGTGAGGACTCTAATAGCACTTGCGGTATTTCCCTCTTCAATTTTCTTGGTGATTTGTGCTCTGATTTTGTTTGTTATATATATATATGTCGTACCTAGTAGCCAGAACGCACTTCTCAGCCTACTATGCAAGGCCCAGTTTGCTTAATAAGCCAAGTTTTCTTGAATTAATATATTTTGTCTAATTTTTTCTTATGAAATGATAAAGCTACCTATTTCATTATGTATGAGGTCAATTTTTTTTTATTGGAGTTAAAATTAACGTAGTTATATGACCGAACCTAACCAACCCTACCTAACCTAACCTAACCTATCTTTATAGGTTAGGTTAGGTTAGGTAGCCGAAAAAGTTAGGTTAGGTTAGGTTAGGTAGTCTAAAAATAATTAATTCATGAAAACTTGGCTTATTAGGCAAATCGGGCCTTGCATAGTAGGCTGAGAAGTGCGTTCTGGCTACTAGGTACGACATATATATATATATATATATATATATATATATATATATATATATATATATATATATATATATATATATATATATATATATATATATATATATTGTGACGGTAAAGTGTTGGAGTGTTGATATTCGGCAGTCCTCCAATGGCAGGTGTCAATGCCTGGTTACACTTACAAAAAAAAAGAGACTGCTTGCCTGTTTGTCTGTGGTAAGGTAAGGGAAGACATGCAAAACACAAAGTATAAACAATGAAACATTAATTACTCTAGAAAACAAAATATGAATAAAGACAATTCCTTGGCTTAAGTGAAACAAGTCAACGAACACATGAAAACATAAATAATTACTAGATATGAAATTACAATGATATAAGTTATAGTGCAATGAAAATCAGGTGCTGAGAATATTGGCTATAGCTGATACCTCCCATAGTATACGACAGCCAGAGCTTAGTATATCAGAGAGAGATGTCAACTCTTAAGAGCACGAGAATATTCTGAGGAAGACGGCAGCAGCTAGCCCAGACGTTGACTCGGCTAGATGGCGTGAGTGGTGCAGGTGTAGGTGTGCTGCTGGCGACACCAGCCAATCAGAAGGCAGGCAGGCAGAGAATGGTAGTTAGCTCGTTGAAGACGGGTGGTGAACCGGCTGATGGGGGGGGGGGAAGGGGGGGTTTGCAGGGTACGTTTTGCTTCCTGGTCAAAACGTTTTGCGCTACTGGTGGACGTATCTTGAATGTAGCATCTTTCACTTGTGATAATAATGTGACTGATATAGGGAAGAGCAGGCTCAATCTCTCTTGAAAGAGATTATCGTCACAATATATATATATATATATATATATATATATATATATATATATATATATATATATATATATATATATATATATATATATATATATATATATATATATATATATAACTGAAAACTCCACACCCCAGAAGTGACTCGAACCCAGACCACCAGGAGCACTATGCAACAGGTGTACAGGAGGCCTTAACCACATGACCATCAGTGACCGTACAAGAAACGATGGTAGCCGAGGCTATTTGCCCATCGTCCCGACGGCACTTTGATGGTAATCTTGGGCACAGCTATTTTATGGAATCACCTCACTTTGTGCGGCCACGTGAGCAACTCAGTATAAAAATTGTGAGCAACATAATAAATTTGATAAAATAACTATGGCCAAGATTACCATGTAAGTGCCGTCGGGCACTTTGATGGTAATCAAAGTTATAATGTTGATGGTAATCTAAGTTATAATGTTGATGGTAATCAACGTTATAACAAATTGTAACAATGTTATTCCTAGTTTCAACACGCGGAAAATAGGGACAGGTACCTTGTGTTTGAAGGGAGCTCCTAGGGAAAACACCAACCAACAGCCCTCACCGTCCATAAGGCAAAGTACCTCCCAAAGCTTCATTTCGATAGATAACCAATTAGAAGCTATCAAAACGACATCGGCCAGAACTTTACAACACATCCCGAAAGGGGCCCGCCCCCATTCAGCAGCCAAACTATCGGCCCTCCTTAGAAAGGTTAACAACTCTACAGGAACGACCCAAGCATGGCACAACCTCCTACTGTTTGGCAACATATGTCTAGCCACCCTTGCAAGGAGAGACAAAACCATAGCTGCCTCAGTCATCAAAGCCATAAATGATTTTGACAATTGGAAGACAACCAGGTGTACTTTCCCACTCGTGGGAGAAACGCCCACTGTAGGAAGAGCAACAATAGTGTATTCGAGGGATCGAAAATTAGAGCAACATCGCCAAGAAAATAGAAGAAAGAAACACAATTGGCGCAACAAGAGTCATCACCAGTGAGGACTCAATTGCTGTCAGCGATGATACAACAGCTGAAGCCTAAGGGAAAAACACCCACCCAGGGCTCCACGTGAGGATGACATTCTACAAGTGGGGGCTACCGGAGCAGAATCTTTCTGGGTGGCTGAACCTGTGGTTCATAAAGCTGCCTTGTCTTTCCTAAGAGGATCAGCAAATGTGTTCATAGGAAAAAAGCACAACGACATCAAACAAATGCTCAACCCTGCACTGGGTAATATTGCACAGAGCCTCTTGGTGGAACTAACCAGATTCACCAACACATGTCTAGCTGGCAACATACCAGAGGCCATAAGACCTATCTTTTTTGGAGCATTTCTCTGTGCTCTAAGGAAAACGGATGGAGGGAACAGACCAATAACTGTGGGCCATTCACTCCAGCCTCTCGTCGCAATGGCTGCTGCGAGAACAGTTAACCAGACACCGGCCAACATGCTAAAGACAAAACATCTGGGGTTCAGCATTCCTCAAGGGTGCGAGGCGGCAGCTCACACAGCTCGAGCTTTTATTGCTAACATCACAGAAGAAAAGGCCCTGATCAAGCTAGATTTTGAAAATGCCTTCAATTTAGTGCGAGGGCGTGCTGTACTGAGTGTTGTTCATCGTCATTTTCCTTCCCTCTACTCTTTTGTACATTCATGCTACAGTATGGATCTAAAGCTACTTTTTGGCGAATATGAAACTGACTCGCGAGAAGGTGTCCAACAGGGTGACTCCCTTGCTCCTCTCCTTTTCTGCTTACTCATCAAACAAGTCACAGAAGTCCTGTCCAGCGAGCTTAAAATAAGAATGGAGGTAACTGCAGAAGGCCTATTGGCCCATACGAGGCAGCTCCTATTTATATCCACCCAATCTCATTCGTATGTATGTCTAACCTATGTTTGAAACAATCAAGGGATCCTACTTCTATTATGTTACAAAAGAACACCAGAATAAAGGTAACTGCAGAAAGCCTATTGGCCCACACGAGGCAGCTCCTATTTATAAACACCCAATCCCACTCATATACATGTCTAACCCACGTTTGAAACAATCGAGGGACCCCACCTCCACCACGTTACGCGGTAATTGGTTCCACATATCCACAACCCTGTTACCGAACCAGTATTTACCCAAGTCTTTCCTAAATCTAAACTTATCCAATTTATACCCATTGTTTTGTGTTGTGTCTTGTGTTGATACTTTTAATACTTCGATTAATAAATCCCAATGTCCTATTAGCATTATTACGAACATTTATGCATTGATTTTTGGGTTTAAAATATTTACTAATCATAATTCCCAGATCCCTTCGCAAACCGATTTCGCAATCTCAACACCATCTAGCTCGTATCTTGTAACTCTGTCATCATTACGTAGTATCAAAACCTTACATTTATCGGCATTAAACTGCATCTGCCAATCTTTGGACCATTTCAAAAACCTATTTAGATCGTCTTGGAGTGATAGAGAGTGTTTTCTGTGTTTATTTCCCTCCCGATTTTTGTATCATCGGCAAAGTTACAAAAGTTGCTGTTCAAACCTGAACCTAAATTATTTATATATATTATAAATTACAGAGGTCCCAGGACAGAGTCTTGGGGTACTCCACTTTTCCCAGTCTGATTAACCCCATTTATACTAACTCTCTGTTTCCTTTGGTATAGCGATGCCCTAATCCAACTTAATATAGCACCCCAATACCATGAGCCTCTATCTTCTTAATCAGTCTTTCATGTGGCACTGTATCAAAAGTTTTGCTAAAGTCAAGGTACACAACATCATAAACTTTATCACTATCAACTACCTCAACTATGCTGGAATAAAATTATAGCAAATTTGTTAAACATGAACGACCATGTTATGAATCATTTATTAATTTATATTTTTCAAGATGAAGACGAATTGTATTTGCAATTATCGATTCAAGTAACTTTCCCACAATAGATGTTAGGCTAATTGGCCGATAGCTTGACACAAGTGATCTATCTTCTTTCATAAAAATTGGTACAACATTAGCAACCTTCCATGACTCTGGCACTCTGCCTGTCTCTAATGATTTAATAAATATGGTAGACAATGACTCGCCCTGCTCCTCTTTGCATTCCTACTTCGTCTGGCCTTGGGAATTTGTTTGACTTGAGTTTCACTATTTGTTTAATAACATCCTCCCTGGTAACTGCTAAACTATTAACCTGTCCGTTTCCCCCCACAAATAGACTTTTTGGCTGATGGCGTAATGTTCAGTTCCTCTTTAGTAAATATAGAGATAAAATATTATTAAAAATACTACTCATCTCTTCGTTATTATCCGTTGTCTGACCTGTCTCAGAATTTTAATGGTGATCCCTTTCCCTAATCTTTGTTCGATAAACTGAAAAAAAACTTTAGGATTTTCTTTGCTTGGCCTGCTATGTGAACTTCATAGTTTCTTTTGCCCTCCTTATCTCTCTTTCAACGTTTCTAACCATTGGACGAATTCTAATTCTAAACCAACTTCCTTATTCCTAATCCTTTTGTACCAAGCTCTCTATCAACTTACAAGGTTCTTCAACATCTGGTTCTTGGATGATGGTTCCCTAGCTGGTTCCCAAGACTCCCTCCTGGAGGACACCAGAACAATCGAGGAGCAAAGTGCAATTTTTGGCCTCACCCTGAACCCTTTTAAGTGCGAAGTAATATGTTCCAACCAGGGCATCATAGAGAGAATAGAGGATGTTCTGCTGCAAATATCCATATAACTGAACCTGAAAACAACACACTCCTAGGAGCTCCCCCTGGGGTTTAAAGCCATCGATGAGGTCTTTGATAAGAAAATCGCCGACCTTAAGAGGATGGATGGGAGGATTGAGGATATTGATGCTCATGATGCACTCTACCTCATCACCAGATGTCTGTCCCTCCCCAGGTTAACCTACTTTCTGAGGTGTTCACCATCTTACAGTAGCCAAAAACTAGGTGAATATGACCTCTTACTGAAATCGATGGTAGAAAAAGCCCTCAACCTCTCTCTCGATTACTTAGAGTGGAAACAAGCCTCTCTCCCCGTAAGTCATGGGGGGGGGGCCTCGGAGTGCGAACAGCAACGCAAATCTCTGTACCAGCCTTCCTGTCCTCCTCCTCGGCATCCGACAATTTTGTGAAGGAAATGGTACCTGCTACTTAGGTCAGCTGGTAGGCGTATTCGATCCCAATTTAATACACTGTGCCACTAAGGGGGGCCTCTCGTGCAGGCCAGTCACTTCAACCACCAAAACCAAAAGACCACAAGCAATCCAGCTGGGATGTACACAGAGACACTGGTTCATTGTAGACCGAACTGCTGCAGAGTGTCTGGGTGCTGCAACAACACAACAAGACATTGCTCTGCTCTCAGCAGTAGCAGCCCCACCCCCACGTAGGTGACTTCTTGCTAGCAACAGGAAGGCATTGCGTTGCATGAGG
>WNGS01098352.1:0-11068 GCA_020271785.1 Procambarus virginalis
TTATACTATTAGTAAACATGAAATATCTATAACTATCTTTCATAGAAAGTACAAATAGTAATTACCATTACAATATAGTTATATAGACTGGAGCTGGGCAGAAAACTGCCTACAAGTTTAGCTTGTACTATACAAACGTTTCTGACATGCTGGTTACTGCCATGGGTATGATCCGCCGGCCTATTACGGCCTACCAGGTAGCTGATTAGCCAGCCCAACCTCCAGTAATGACAGTACTTTTAGCAGCTTGTTCACACCAATGAAGCTCGATTGTTCGACCCCTCAACAAAAAAAAGTTCACGTTATGTATTACTGAATTGTCCCAAATAGCATAGTAAAAACAATGGAAAACATAAGAACCTAACCTTAGAGCAATCCTAGGCCTAATAGACGCTATCTTAGACCTAATATAGTACATATATGTGCTATACTAGACCTAGGAATGCTTAAGGTTTGACTTTTGACTTTTTTCATGACCTCTATACCAATTAATTAAATTTTCTATTAAAAAAAACCGTGAACACTGTTGGCTATAATAGTCGAGTTTTGTACTTTCGACCAAATAGTTGTTATAAGAAATACTATTTTAGGAGGCTTGGGCTGGCTTATGCCAGCAGAGGCGGCGCCACAGGTCCGTACACGGCCTGCGGCAGGCCACTCGCCCCCACCTGGGCAGGTCCGGTAGGCCGCGGAGTCATACCTTCACCAGAACACACGCTACATTCCTAAATATTAAACATTAAAAAGCAAACTCTTCGACACAATGACACAGAGATGATGTATTGATCTGGCAAGAAGAGGAGCTCCTGAGGCTGTGCAGGATGATCACTAGCGGTGAGGGAATGTGTTTGGTGATGAGAGGAGACAAGTGAGGACTGTGAGGCAGCCTTAAGGAGACGGGTGAGGACTGTGTGGCAGCCTTAAGGAGACGGGTGAGGACTGTGTGGCAGCCTTAAGGAGACGGGTGAGGACTGTGTGGCAGCCTTAAGGAGACGGGTGAGGACTGTGTGGCAGCCTTAAGGAGACGGGTGAGGACTGTGTGGCAGCCTTAAGGAGACGGGTGAGGACTGTGTGGCAGCCTTAAGGAGACGGGTGAGGACTGTGTGGCAGCCTTAAGGAGACGGGTGAGGACTGTGAGGCAGCCTTAAGGAGACAGGTGAGGACTGCGAGGCAGCCTTAAGGAGACAGGTGAGGACTGCGAGGCAGCCTTAAGGAAACAGGTAAGGACTGCGTGGCAGCCTTAAGGAAACAGGTAAGGACTGTGAGGCAGCCTTAAGGAGACAGGTGAGGACTGCGAGGCAGCCTTAAGGAGACGGGTGAGGACTGCGTGGCAGCCTTAAGGAAACAGGTAAGGACTGCGTGGCAGCCTTAAGGAAACAGGTAAGGACTGCGAGGCAGCCTTAAGGAGACAGGTGAGGACTGCGAGGCAGCCTTAAGGAAACAGGTGAGGACTGCGAGGCAGCCTTAAGGAAACAGGTAAGGACTGCGTGGCAGCCTTAAGGAGACGGGTGAGGACTGCGTGGCAGGCTTAAGGAAACAGGTGAGGACTGTGAGGCAGCCTTAAGGAAACAGGTAAGGACTGTGAGGCAGCCTTAAGGAGACAGGTGAGGACTGCGAGGCAGCCTTAAGGAGACAGGTGAGGACTGCGAGGCAGCCTTAAGGAACAGGTAGGACTGCGTGGCAGCCTTAAGGAAACAGGTAAGGACTGTGAGGCAGCCTTAAGGAGACAGGTGAGGACTGCGAGGCAGCCTTAAGGAGACGGGTGAGGACTGCGTGGCAGCCTTAAGGAAACAGGTAAGGACTGCGTGGCAGCCTTAAGGAAACAGGTAAGGACTGCGTGGCAGCCTTAAGGAGACAGGTGAGGACTGCGAGGCAGCCTTAAGGAGACGGGTGAGGACTGCGTGGCAGCCTTAAGGAAACAGGTAAGGACTGCGAGGCAGCCTTAACACCCCCCGACACAAACCACTTGACCTGCTCTCTGACACTTTTCCCCACAGCTTAGTTGAAGGCTCGAGACCCTCAGGGCACGAAGATGCCAAATTCATACTGTAATTTGTATAAGTGAAGAAAAGGCAATATTAACAAGGTGATGGCCATGAATGCCATCACGCAGGTTATGAGACAACACAGCTCCTCACACGCCTTACTAAGAGGGGTGGAGAGCAAGGGCGAGGCTTCACAAACCACTGTGGCGATGTTCTCTTCTGAAGACATCGTTGATACTGTAAATCTAAGATGTTGTAAGCTCCTAGGGAAAGGTTTAATGGTGCATTTACGTTGCTGTTGAAGACTCCTTCGTATTTCCGAATTAAAGTCATAATGAGCCTCATCTGTCAAATAATGACGTCCTTTATGATAAAAATATGAATTAAAGTCTCTTTGGCTCCCATCAATTCTGAGATAATTTTTAGTAAATGTCACCGAAACATCCAAAGTCGAAATTAATACGTTGTTGGTGATAGTAAGTCAAGAGGCTGTATATCTATCATGTTACGGTGAGCGTCGGGTGCTGTCCGAGGATACGAGCACGAGTAACTGTAGGAAGGGACGCAGCGACGACCGTTGAAGACCCGAGTCTTGGGACAAGCGAGTGTCACCAATTTTACACCATCTTTGCAAGCAAAATATTTCCGACACAGAGACGCTGGGTCGGCATAGTAGCCCGTGGGTCTCCCCACACACCCGTAATGGTCAGTAGGTTTGGTGCAGGTGTGGGTGGAGGCCGGCACACACCTGCTGCCGTCGTACACCTGGCCTCTCCCACACTCGTACTCATACCTGAAACCGCTGTAGCAATAAAAGTATTTTCGGCAGTTGGATAATACATCCTGGTAGAAGCCATTGATTTTGTTCTTGCACGAGGGACTCCCTACACAGGCGACCTGATCCTTCGGCACACAATTTGCTCCGTTAAAGAGCTGCTCACTAGGACACGTGTAGTTAATACGACGACCTGAATGGCAGTGGAAGAAGCTCCGACAGCCAGATGTGAGATCGGGATAGTAGCCGTCGAAGCCAGTACACTCGTCTAGGGAGGTCGTTAGTGTCGTCGGGCACCTGTACTGGGCGCTGGGCACGCAGCTGTGGCCGTTGAACACTTCGTCTGGCGGGCACTGCTGGAAAACCTTCCGGCCGCCGTCGCAGTAATAGTAGTACCTGTTTCAAGAAAGCAAATACTCTTAGTTCCTGGTTATAAGTGTGTATTCAAAACACTGTATAGCAAAGAGGTGAAAATGTTCTGTCTTCCTTTATAAAGACAGTGAATACGTGAAAATATAAATGGCGTCTTTGACAGAAGATAAGGCAGGTGTCGTAGGGGGTAAGACAGGTGACAGGGGGTAAGACAGATGACCCAGGAGGTGAGACAGGTGACACTGGGTAGTACAGACGCCACGGGAGTAAGACAGGTGACACCAGGGGGGTAAGGCAGATGACACGAGGTAATACAGACGACACAAAATATAATTCATATAACAAAAAGTAAAGCAGGTGACACAATAAGTCATAAAGGAGACATACGAGGCTATTCAGGAAACAAGAGGCAAGGTAGCTTACCCTGGAGGCTAGACAGGTGACAGAAGGCAGGACAGGTGACAGAGAAGGCAAGCCATATGATATTGAGTTATACGCAATTTGAATTAGGTGTGTTCAAACAAACAGTCTGTGTAAGCAAACTGCAGATTTAGGTAAACGACTAAAAGCAATCAGGTCTACGTTGTAGACCCATGTATAATGGAAGGAAGATATTTCCACTGAGGACACAAATGTATAATAAAAGAAAGACACTTCCACCGAGGACACATCTTGTGTAATGGTAGGAAACGCTTCTACCAAGGACACATAACGTATAATGGGATGAAGACACTACCATCGGGTACACTCCATCTTGGATTAGGGTTTGGTTATTTCAAAGAAAGCAGAGCTGGCATGAAGTACATGGAGTTAAGTCAGAATGAGAGACCGTGGTAAGTGGAGTACCCCAGGGATCTGTCCTGGGTCTTCTATGGTCAGTGGAGTACCCCAGGGATCTGTCCTGGGTCTTCTATGGTCAGTGGAGTACCCCAGGGATCTGTCCTGGGACCTCTATGGTCAGTGGAGTACCTCAGGGATCTGTCCTGGGTCTTCTATGGTCAGTGGAGTACCCCAGGGATCTGTCCTGGGATCTCTATGGTCAGTGGAGTACCCCAGGGATCTGTCCTGGGACCTCTATGGTCAGTGGAGTACCTCAGGGATCTGTCCTGGGTCTTCTATGGTCAGTGGAGTACCCCAGGGATCTGTCCTGGGATCTCTATGGTCAGTGGAGTACCCCAGGGATCTGTCCTGGGACCTCTATGGTCAGTGGAGTACCTCAGGGATCTGTCCTGGGTCTTCTATGGTCAGTGGAGTACCCCAGGGATCTGTCCTGGGATCTCTATGGTCAGTGGAGTACCCCAGGGATCTGTCCTGGGACATCTATGGTCAGTGGAGTGCCCCAGGGATCTGTCCTGGGAACTTTATGGTCAGTGGAGTACCCCAGGGATCTGTCCTGGGTCTTCTATGGTCAGTGGAGTGCCCCAGGGCTCTGTCCTGGGCCCTCTGTTGTTTATAATATAAAATAAATTCAGAAAACAAAAAAAACGCATACGGAGATCTAGACAAGCTTCCAAAATGGAAGAAAGATTGGCAGGTTCTTACCCACATGCAGTCACACTGGTTCTTAGCGTCATACTGTCACACTGGTTCTTAGCGTCATACTGTCACACTGGTTCTTACCCACATGCAGTCACTGGTCCTTAGCGTCATACAATCACACAGGTTCTTTACATAATTGTTCTTTTTACATAATAGGCTCACACTATTATGTAAACAGAGGCTCACACTATTATGTAAACAGAGGCTCACACTATTATGTAAACATAGGCTCACAAAAAGAATACAATTACACATAAAATCCCACATAACACACACAAGGAAAAAGTCCTTTGTCCTGGCATTATCGTATAATAAGAGCTTTGAGAATGCAGTTTAGAGGAGAGTGGTGTGGTACCTGGTGCAGCCTGACTGGACGTCCTGATAGACGCCGCCTCTCTGGCCGGAGGAGCAGGCCCTTGTATTAGCGGGCGGGCAGACGTAGGCTGAGGCCCTTACGCAGGCCGTCCCGTTGAAGACCATCTCTGGAGGACACTCAAGCCTGCCCACATGCGCACCGTCGCTGCACATGTAGTACTGTCGACACCTGTGGTAGGGACTTGTTATTAGTAACAACTAACAAAAAGCAGATATTGTGGTTAAATATCTACGAGCAGATTTATGTTGTTTGGGTGGCAAGACTTGTAGGTGTTGTTTGTTCTTTATGAAAGATGCAACCCGTCCTCGCAAATTCGTATAGTCAATATTGACTTATTAAATACGTGCATAGGTGATATACTAAACATAATAGTTTACCTTGAAAAGCTTCATAGAAAACACCGACCTCACCTAACCTTGTTAGTATGTTAAGATAAGCATCTTATTGCTTCGTAATTACAATTATTACTTAACCTATTATAGTTGGAAAGATGGGCATAATATGCAAGTGTCGTTAAAGGCTTTTGGTCATTTTTATCTTATTTTTAAATAGGAATGAACAGGACAGCGAGAAGAACAGTCACACACAGACGTAACTGATCTAAAGAATCACTATAATGTTTACATCTTAACACCAATTAGTAAATATATAAATAATGACCCCCATCTGTCACTTTATTTCTTGATCTTCCAAAAGATGGTTTATGAGTTTTTTTGTAAGATTTTAATCTTCACCCAAAAGAAGATTTTTTAAATAGTTGCATACTTGTGCAACTTTTTATTGAAACTCTGTTGCTACCCAATGAAAAATAGTCTTCAGACAAATGTATATTGATCATATTGCAACACTTACCCTGTTGACAGGTCTTGATACAACCCATCAGCCTTTGCAACACATGCTGTGCTGGCACCGGAGGGGCACGTGAAGCTATGGTTTGGAACACATTTGTCGCCGTTGTGCACCTCACTCTGACCGCAAGTACGGTACCACATTAGTGTCTTATTCTGGCACAGGAAGTGCCCCAGACATCCTCGGTCTGTGTCCACGAAATTTCCATCTTTACGGTGATAGCAGATTGTTGAGGAAGGACAGAACACTTCTGAATCTGTCCGACACACCTTTCCATCATGAAGTTGACCCTTCGGGCATGTGTATCGTAGCTTTACACCAGAAATGCATTCATAGTACGAGTTACAGGAATCTTGCAAGTCCTGATAGACTCCATCGCCTCGTAGTAGGCAATCTGTTGCATTTTGAACCACTGGACATTTGTATTCGTCTTCTGGCACACAGAGAATGCCATTAAACTTCTGATGAGGAGGACAATACTGTGTAAACACCTTTCCCTCGTGGCAGTAAAAGAAGCGAGTACAGGGGGAACTTTTGTCCAGGTAAAAGCCGCTGTGACCGGAACCACAGTGGACATCGCGGGTGTGTCGAGCAACCCTGTTTGTAAAGTTCCTAGGCTCCTGGGGACTAGCTCGGCCAGGGCACAGATACAGTATGGGATCTACACACTGTTCTCCGTTGAACACATGACTTCCAGGACACGTGTGCTCGCTCAGCTTGCTACCTCCTCGACAATAGAAAAATGTCTTGCAGCCGGTTTTCTCAACAGTATAATACCCGTCGATCTTTGTAGAACAGTCTGGGAGTCGCGGCCGTGAGGTACAGATGATATTTTGGTCGTCAACACACTCCCGCCCATTGAAAACTAGCCCAGGCGAGCATATGAAGGCACGAATAAACTGCTGGTGGCGACATAAGAAGAACCCACGACAGTCCGAGTCGGACGCCACATGAAAGCCGTCATCACGCCCATCGCAGGTCCCGCGACCCTCGCCCCAGCAGGAAAAGTTACTTGCTGAGACGCATCGACGGCCGTCGAAGACTTGGTGTCGCGGGCATTCCTCCAGCTTGACAAGGGCACCATTGAAACATCGGAAGAAGGAGTGGCACGGAGCGTGTGGGGAAGCGTGGAGGCCGTTGACACGTCCTTCACAGGCTTGCTCATAGCACACGGACGACGTGCTGGCCACACAACGCTGCAACATGGTCATATATTTAGCTTCGGGGACACTAGTTACTGCTGTTCTCGTACAGATCATTAATATCCCGTTCAATAACCTCTGTCATTCACAGTTCTAGATATACAGTACTCAACCCTCGACACGCCGCTTGTTGTGAAAATTTCAAATAATTGTATTTGTCACATAACAGAATATCTCACCTTGAGAGAGTAATCAAATATAGTATTGTAAGGGCAGACATGATCGGTTCTGATGCCGTCGCTGCAGGTGAAGTAAGAGGTGCAGGAGGAAGCAGGTGCTGGATGAGGCCCATCGGGGAGACCCCAGCAGGAGGGCGGCGAGCACACTAAGCTGGGACCTTTACCACAGGACCCCGTGGCAGAGTCCCACACAGCCCCGTCCTCACACCACCAGGTCCCTGACAAGCTTCCGTTGTTGCACCTGAAAACAGTCACTGTGTGAGACAAACAGCCACGTTAACAGGTATAGGCTTTATGCGTGCACAATGTGAGGATCTCTTACCTCTGTACATAGTCACATAGTCGTAGACGCTGTCGAATATTAATTTGTTATTCAATCATGGATCTCATGGACTGATGGGAATGAAATATATATATATATATATATATATATATATATATATATATATATATATATTATATATATATATATATATATATATATATATATTATATATATATATCTAAGAAACTCATAACAGTTGACACGTCAACAGTTGCAGGTATTGTCAGGGGCAGTAATGTGACACGTGACATGTTTACCTATATATCTATATCTGTAAAATAGCATGTTCGTCTGTGTCTTTTCTGTTCAAGATTGGAGACCAGGCGCTTGGGGTTAGCTTCACCCAATTTTGTAAGGAGACTGATGGGTGGTAGGGGACTGTCATGCACGGATTGGATCAGGCCCCATAGGCCCCTTGAGAGATAGATAGAGAGAAAGAGACAGACAGACACAGATAGAGGCCCGGGCACCTCTGGATACCCTTCTAGTCTAAATACATAAGAAACGTTCATTGTAAATAACCATATATTTGACTGTCAAAATGGTTCTTTTCTGTAAACACAAATTTGTGAAAACATAACTGCCTGGTATCTCTTGTAAACTAGTTATTTAGCAACATGTAAAATAATACGGGTGGTAAATATGGTTGGAACCTTGGCAAGAGATCTTGTAGACACTAGCGCCCTTGACATTAACTTTATTTAAAATACATACTGACTCATTAACATTCCGGCCGTAGTGGGACCTCATACTCACCTAGTTGTGCGTGCGGGGGTTGAGCTTTGGCTCTTTGGTCCCGCCTCCCAACCGTCAATCTACTGGTGTACAGATTCCTGAGCTTCTCGAGCTCTATCATATCTACATTTGAAACTGTGTATAGAGTCAGCCTCCACGACATCACTTCCTAGTGCATTCCATGTGCATTCCGTGACCCCACATGGGTGACCCCCAGATGGGTGACCCCCGCATGGGTGACCCCGCATGGGTAACCCCCCACATGAGTGACCCCACATGGGTGCACACTCCCTCCGTCGGTAATTAAACAAGATGTTGGTCACGTCTTGAACTGCTTACGCTGATCATATAATGAAGTCATTTACTATATATCTGATCATAACCTAGATGGCCCAATAGATAGATAGATATCCCTAGTATATATATATATATATATATATATATATATATATATATATATATATATATATATATATATATGTTAACAAAGATTCATATAGTGGTGTTAACTCATCACAGGCGGCGGATGATAACTGTGTTGATAACAAGTATTTTGAGAATTAATTTGTAGGGAGAGTCGAACCCGGCGGCCATTACTGACGGCACTCCTCATGTTCACAGCTTATCTTCTTAGAATAATAATTTGATCAAATTCACTAAAGCTAATTCCATTGATATTAACAATACTTATGAGACATTAATGTAATTTTGTAAACTGTGCTATAACAAGATAAAAAAAAAAAAGCTGAATGTGGTGTAGTGGTTAGTTCCGTCACACCTTCAGCTTGCAAGCAAGGTGACCCGGGTTCGATCCCTCTGCTTGATGGGAGGATTACGCATCGATCCTTTGCTCGTCCTGCCTGTTCAGTTACCGGTAACTGGACACGTAGTTAAAGAACAATTAGCGGATCATGTTCTCGGGGAAAGCAAGGAATATAAAGCTACAGATGAGCTGTGTGCTAGAGAGCTCTTTGCCTCGGAATAGCCAGAAACAACAGTCAGAAGAATCCAGCTCCTGCTCCCTCGAGTGTAAACATAACAAACACTACACCAAGCTTTACGGGTTATTCATGCCTGTGCCACCTCCTGGTTGGCTTAATGTTAATCAATCCTACACCAAGCTAGCAACAACTTTCTTAAGCTTGCACAACAATATTAAGAGAAGCTTTCATGACAATCTTACAAGCAATAATGATAATATAAAATACATATAACAAATACAAAGTAGTTTCAAATACAAAGATCACTGATAAACACATAGATCACTGATAACACATAGATCACTGATAACACATAGATCACTGATAAAACACATAGATCACTGATAACACATAGATCACTGATAAAACACATAGATCACTGATAAACACATAGATCACTGATAAACACATAGATCACTGAAACACATAGATCACTGATAAAACCATAGATCACTGATAAGACATGCAACAATGTAATGAAATAAGGTGAGGGGAGAGTGTTTGGCTGACCTGTAGTAAGCCCTGCAGCCGTGGGTGTAGTCGGGGTAGTACCCACTGGACTGGTTGTGGCAGGGCGGGGAGGTGGTGGCAGCGGTGGACAGGTGACCTCCCCGGCCGGCCGGCACTCCTCACTCCCGTAGTCAAGGCCTCTCCCGCAGGACACGAGTACGAGTACACTGCCCCGTCCAGGCACCTGCCGAGGAGGGAACCACCTCATTACCTCCAACAAAAGGATGAAAGCCGGTTATCAATCCCCCCCTCGTTGTCATACATTTGATTGCTAAGGATCACCTGTTGCCGGTATATTTTTTATGAGAGTGTAAGGCACTGCAAATCAAAGGAGCCCAGACAGCCATCAGCAGCCAGGTACCACCAGGTGACACTCTGAGATGTTCCAGATCAAGACGGAACATCCAGCATACTGCTCCAGCCATCACTCCCACGTACGAGATGGGTAAGCCGCAGTGTTTTTTTTTTTTTTTTTTTTTTTTTTTTTTAGATATATACAAGAGTTGTTACATCTTGTACAGCCACTAGTACGCGTAGCGTTTCGGGCAGGTCCCTGGATACGATCCCCGCCGCGAAGAATCGTTTTTTCATCCAAGTACACATTTTACTGTTGCGTTAAACAGAGGCTACAGTTAAGGAATTGCGCCCAGTAAATCCTCCCCGGCCAGGATACGAACCCATGACATAGCGCTCGCGGAACGCCTGGCGAGTGTCTTATCACTACACCACGGAGACTGCTTGTTGTTAAATTGTTGTTAAAGATTCGCTACCTGGAACAAGAAGTTCCAAGGTAGCCAATATATTGCTTGTAACCAATATATTAGGCAACAAGAAGTTGCCTAATATATTGACTCTATAACTATTTTCCTGAAACTCATGCAAGATCATCATCAATGAAATGGCAATGAAAAATCCAACATGTTACCACGAAATGAGGCACAAGTATCTCGAGGAAATTTATAAAGAAGCCGGAGATGAACTAGATCAAATCTACACTGACGGGTCATCTAATCCTGTCAATGGCAGGGCTGCAGGATACACGGTAATCAAGGATAATACTTTCCAACGCAGAATGAAGAAAAAGCACGCATTGAGAACTATGCCTCTTCAACGCAAGCAGAGCTAACTGCCATTGTTATGGCGCTAAAGTTTCTTGAACGAACACTAATGGTGCAGTGATTTGCACCGATTCAAAGCAGCACTACAAACCTAAGTAAAAAATCAGGCAGAAAATCTTGCAA
>WNGS01098357.1:0-11836 GCA_020271785.1 Procambarus virginalis
ATATAATGCAAACAAGCCTGAATGGTCCCTAGGTCTATATGCAACTGAAAACTCACACCCCAGAAGTGACTCGAACCCATACTGCCAGGAGCACTCTGCTGGCTTGCAGGATCCCTTAAACGCTCGACCAACACGACCGGACAAAAGATATGGTAGCCCGAGCTATTTCCATCCCCCCCGCCGGCACTCGGTTGGTAATCTTGGCATAGATTTTATCAAATCACCTCATCTTTGGGGCACACGTGAGGAACAACAACATGCGAACAAGCCTGAATGGTCCCCAGGACTATATTGGTGTGGGTTGTGTTGGAGGGGGAGGACGTACCGTGCGCGCTCCGTTAAAATCGTGACATTGACCGGGATTTCTTAGGACTACATGCCATTGATTACTGACTTACAGACATCACAAAGTGCATAGTGACCCCGCTGGAAAATTGAAAACGTCATTAACAATGGAACTTTGTGTAATAGAGAATAAATGGGAGACCACGTGTGAGCCAGTGCAACGAGGCTTTGTGTACATGTTGTAGGGTGATATGAGGAAAAATAGTGAACAGGATTCGTGGAACAGTTAAGTGGAACGGGTATCACAACACACATATAAGTTGAAGTGTAGGAAAAGTATGCATAGATATTATAATATAGAATACTAGAAATATAGAATAGTGGCAAGAGGGGCACCAGCTAGGCTGTGTTTACACAAGCCACGAGTCCTACCCCATGGCACGTCCCACAGTGATAATATACGGAAAATATATAGTGTAATATGGAAAGTGGATCTAGGAAGTAGTAATAAAGTGAGTGAGTACCATTGCAAGCCGGAATTAGGCAGAAAATTACTTGTAAGAATACAAGCAAAGAATAAATCAGTTTTATAAATCGAGTAACTGGAAACTGGTGACATCAACCTGGATACGAGGTCACCTGTACCGACCGGGGCCCAGCTTCGTTACCCTACGCTAAGTACCTGCATAAAGTTTGAACAAAATAAGATACATAATATTACAAATATACGGTATACATATAATATTATAATATTAAATATATAAATATATACATATATTTTATAAAGAGTTAAAAGGACTGACATCAACAAGTGATCCATACAGTGAAGCACAAATACAATACAATACATCAGACAATGGAGTTGTGTGGCAAGTGTTCGGGAGTATTGGGAAAACGCAATGCAGGCGTTAAGTGTTGCATCTGTAACATAAGATTTTACATGGGCTGTGCAGAATTATCTCCAGGATGCACAAAAAGGCAAGGAATTTACTGGGTTTGCAAAGATGACAGATTAATGTTGGAGAACATAACTAAACTGATGAAAAACATTCCCGAGTCACAGAGATTATCATTCACAGAAAAGCTACCAGTGATATATGCGGACTGGGAAAAGACAACATTGGATAACGACCAAAACTCAGGAACAGATAGTTTAGAGAACCGTAGCAGTAGTGTAGAGGAAGAGGGTATTGTGGTACAAAATAACAGTAATACTGCAGAGTCAGGTAATATAAACAATGAAAGCAACAGTGAGACAGAGTGCATAAATGAAGGAATTGGGACGAAAGACGGAGATGGCTCCATTAAAGAGGTAGACAAGACAGACACAGGTATAAATACCTTGAAAAACGCAAAACCTGAACATATTTGCAAATTCTACGCTAAAGGAATATGCAAATATGGAAAATTAGGAGCAAAATGCATTTTTCTACATCCTCGAAAATGCAGGAACATGTTGGCGAGGGGTACATGCCGTTTTGGAACAGAGTTATCTTGAGTTATCTTGAGATGATTTCGGGGCTTTTTAGTGTCCCCGCGGCCCGGTTCTCAACCAGGCCTCCACCCCCAGGAAGCAGCCCGTGACAGCTGACTAACACCCAGGTACCTATTTTACTGCTAGATAACAGGGGCATAGGGTGAAAGAAACTCTGCCCAATGTTTCTCGCCGGCGCCTGGGATCGAACCCAGGACCACAGGATCACATGTCCAGCGTGCTGTCCGCTCGGCCGACCAGCTCCCTTGATAGGTGGTAGGGTGTAAATACTTTAGGGTGTAGATACTTTCACCCTAAATTATGTCAATTTTCAATTAGGGACAAAAAATGCTACAATCTTCAGTGTCCGGAATTCCACGTGAGAGGTACACAACGTTATAGACGGGAAGATCAATATGACACTACTGGAATTTTTTTAGAGGAAGGCAGAAACAGAGTAGTAAATATAAGAGAGAGGAACAGTCAGATGGAACCACTACAGGATTACAGAGGGGAAGGGAGATACCCACAAGACTGGAATACAAATTATCAACAAGCACACAGGTACTACACCACACAACACCCGTCCTACTACCAAAACTGGACGAATCACTTCCAAAACAACACACCCTGGACCTGGGTAGAGTGGGGGGGAGAACTACCAAAGCCCACCAGAAGTGACACGCAATGTGGGAAATCATTCATATTTGCAAACATACAAGGCTTGAAACCAAAATCAAGAAATAAAGTTAAGTTCATAAATGGCCTCCTAATAGAATCGAACTCAATATTTGGTGCATTTACAGAAACCCACACAAAAGACCACATGGATAGTGAAATCTGGATTCCGAATTATAATCTATATAGATGTGACAGAGTAATTAGGTCAAGTGGAGGAGTAGGTCTGTATATTAAAGAGGAGCTGGCATGCACAGAGCTCCTGAACTCGTCCAATGAGGTGGTAGAGGTACTTGGAATCAAGGTAGAAAATATGAATCTACTTATTATTTTAATATACAAACCGCCAGATGCAACAGTTGAGGAATTCACTGAACAGATCCACAAAATAGAGAATATCCTTGATAACCTAGCAAACCCAGTACCAGATATCATCTTCCTTGGAGACTTCAATCTACCCAGTTTAAAATGGAGAATAGTAAACAATAACATTATAGCAGGAAGTCAACCTGGAAATAACCAACCACAGGTCAGAGAACTACTGAGATTCTGTGACAAATTCTCGCTCAGTCAGCAGATTACAGAACCAACTAGGAACGAAAACACGCTGGACCTGATATTCACGAACAATGAGGAGCTAATCAGAGACATTACTGTCTCAGACACTACGTACTCGGACCACAAGCTCATTGAAGTGCAAACTAACATTAATAACGGTAGTAGGCCCAAGAGAAACAACAAGCGAGAAGGGCTATTCAATAAATTCAATTTTAATAATAAGAGGATAGACTGGGAGAAAATAAACAGGGAACTTACAAACATTCAATGGGAAAATGTTCTAAGAAATAAAAATCCTACACAAGGAATAGAAAAACTGACTTCTGAAGCATATGAAGTCTGTCTGAAACATGTTCCTTTGAGGAAAGCCAGAAAGAGGTCCAATGTAGAAAGAGAACGCAGACGACATTACAAAAGGAGGAAGAAATTAACGGAAATGCTTAAGCAGACACGACTCTCCATACAGAGAAGAAATAATTTAAACAGGGAGATTGAAGAAATCGAACAGAGACTGAAGCATTCCTATCAGACTGAAGAAAGGCAACTAGAACAGAAAGCAATTCAAGAAATAAAGAAAAACCCAAAATATTTCTTCACATATGCTAAATCAAAAGCGAAAACCACTGCCAGTATTGGACCTATTCGTATTAGTGAAGGTTCATACACTGAGGATGACAAAGAAATTAGTGAAATCCTAAAAAAGCAGTATGAGGACATGTTTAGCACTCCGATACTCAGCATGAAAGTGGAAGATTCGGACAATTTCTTTATGAATGATACTCAAACACCTGTAAATATAACTGATATCAACACGAGCGTGGCAGATTTTGAAAGAGAAATTGACAATATGCCCATGCACTCAGCCCCGGGTCCAGACTCATGGAATTCAATATTTATAAAGAAATGCAAAGTGCCAGTAGCACAGGCACTCAGTATAGTGTGGAGGAAGAGCTTGGACACAGGGGAGATACCAGATGCGCTTAAAGCAGCAGACATTGCCCCTCTACACAAGGGTGGTAGCAAAGCATTGGCAAAGAATTATAGACCAGTTGCACTAACGTCCCACATAATAAAAGTATTTGAGAGAGTGATCAGGAGTCAGGTCACTAGATTCATGGAAACCAATGACCTCCACAATCCAGGCCAACATGGATTTAGAGCAGGAAGATCATGCCTCTCACAGCTACTTGACCACTATGACAAAATCACTGAGGCATTAGAGGAAAAACATAATGCAGATGTCGTATACACAGATTTTGCAAAGGCATTCGACAAATGTGACCATGGAGTGATTGCACACAAAATGAGGTCAATGGGTATAACTGGTAAAGTAGGACGCTGGATACTCAATTTCCTGTCGAACAGAACACAAAGAGTAACAGTCAATCAAGTAAAATCGAGTCCGAGCGCAGTTAAAAGCTCTGTACCTCAAGGTACAGTCCTTGCACCACTGCTGTTCCTTATTCTCATATCAGACATAGACAAAAACACAAGTCACAGCTTCGTGTCATCCTTTGCAGATGATACAAAAATCAGCATGAAAATTACCTCTGCTGAAGACATTGATAAACTACAAACAGATATTAACAAAGTTTTCGATTGGGCAGCAGAAAATAACATGATGTTTAACGGTGATAAATTCCAGGTACTCAGATACGGCAAAAATGAGGATCTTAAACATAATACAGGGTACAAAACACAATCGAATCTGCCCATAGTAGGAAAACAGCATGTCAAGGATTTGGGAATAATGATGTCCGACGACCTAACGTTTAGGGAGCATAACCAAGCAAGTATTGCGTCAGCCAGAAAAATGATAGGATGGATTACGAGAACCTTCAAGTCCAGAGATCCCATCACAATGGTTGTACTCTTCAAATCACTTGTGTTGTCCCGTCTTGAGTACTGCTCGGTACTCACTTCCCCTTCAGAGCAGGAGAGATTGCTGAAATTGAGGGAATACAGAGAACATATACGGCACGCATAGACGAGATAAAGCACCTAAATTATTGGGATCGTCTCAAAGCTCTCCAAATGTACTCACTAGAAAGGAGACGAGAGAGATACCAAATAATATACACATGGAAAATACTGGAGGGACAGGTCCCAAATCTGCACAGTAAAATAACAACGTACTGGAGTGAACGACATGGAAGAAAATGCAGAATAGAACCAGTGAAGAGCAGAGGTGCCATGGGCACAATCAGAGAACACTGCATGAACATCAGAGGTCCACGGTTGTTCAACGTCCTACCAGCAAGCATCAGAAATATTACAGGAACAACCGTGGACATCTTCAAGAGGAAACTAGATTGTTTCCTTCAAGGAGTGCCGGACCAACCGGGCTGTGGTGGGTATGTGGGCCTGCGGGCCGCTCCAAGCAACAGCCTGGTGGACCAAACTCTCACAAGTCAAGTCTGGCCTCGGGCCGGGCTTGGGGAGTAGAAGAACTCCCAGAACCCCATCAACCAGGTATCAACCAGGTATCATAGCGAATGGGAGATGAAGTCCTTCACGAAACGAACAAAGAGAAAGATCTGGGAGTTTATATCACGCCAAACCTGTCTCCCGAACCCGACATCAAAAGAATAACATCAGCAACCTATGCGAGGCTGGCTAACATCAGAACTGCTTTCAGAAACCTGTGTAAGGATTCCTTCAGAACCTTGTATACCACATATGTGGTATACAAACCTGGATGAAGGGAGTATTCCAGCAAATGTGGGATGAATTCAGTGAAGGACTGAGGGTAATGAGGGAGACAATTGCCAACCTGCAGGATGAACTAAGGGCAGCAAAGGAGGAGATAAGATGCCTGAAGGAGACTTCTCCACAATACCAGACACAAACCGTGCCTCAGGGAGACAGGAATGCTACTGTGGAGGGGACCTCCACACCTCAGCTCTCATTTGCTGAAATGCTTAAAATGAGCCCTGAAGCTAGGTCTGCAGTTAAGGAAGTTGCCATGGAAGTGGCCTCCTCTCAGGAAGCAGCTAGATGTACTAGCCGGCTGATAGAGAGAAAAAGAGCAGCAGTAGTAGCAGGCATTAAAGAGCAAACAGGGGCCAGGCCAAAGGAGTGGAGAGACAAGGACAAAAACATAGTTAAAGAGATCCTTAAAGAGGTAAGGATGGAGGGAACTGTACAAAATGTTGAAAAGGTTTTCAGGCTTGGAAAGTTCAAAAAGGACAGAGACCGAATGATAATGGTGGTATTCATGAGCAAAACACAAAAAAGGAACTGTTAGAAAGGAAGTGCTGTCTAGCAAATATAGAGAAGTTCAAAAAAGTATTCCTAAAGAGGGATATGACAAGGGAAGAGAGAAAGCAGGCAGCAGACGCGAGGAAGGAGTGCAGGGAGAGAGAAAGGAATCAGGGAGCCACAACCCCGATCCATACAATCCCAGAGGGGAGTGGGGAACCCTCCTCAAACAGTGCACTAGCCACCGGGAGTGCGACTAGTGCGTTGCACCTCTGAAAAACAGAGGTGCAACTGGTACTCTGAGAAAGAACTCTATCAACATCAGGAGCCCGAGACTGTCCCGCTACACATAAGGGGCATAACTGGCAAACCCATCACAGTGTTCAAGAGAGAACTGGATAAGCCCTCCAAAGGATACCTGATCAACCAGGCTGTGACTCATACGTCAGGCTGCGAGCAGCCGTGTCCAACAGCCTGGTTGATCAGTCCAGCAACCAGGAGGCCTGGTCGAGGACCAGGCCGGGGGACGCTAGGCTCCGGAAGTACCTCAAGGTAACCTCAAGGTAAGGTAACCCCCTCCCCCACCCACCCCCCTCCTCCCACTCACCCCACCTCCTCCCACTCACCCCCTCCTCCCACTCCCCCCTCCCCCAGGACGACCCTTCTCCCCCATCCCCCAAACCCTCCCTTCTCCCACATGCCCTCCAGTCTCTCACACGCACAAGCCCTCCATTCTCCCCCGTCCCCCTAAGCCCCCTCTCTCCCCCACCCCACCTAAGCCTTCCCCTCTCCACCACTCCCAAAAACTCTCCCCTCTTCCTCACCCAATCACGCCCCCAAACTCTCCCCCCTTTACTGCCCCCCCAAACCCTCCTTCTCCCCCATCCCCACAACCCTCTCCTCTCACCCCCCTCAACCTTCTCCCTCTCACCACCCCCAACCCTCCCCCTCTTACCCACCCCCAACCCTCCCTCTCACCCACCCCTACCCTCCCCCTCCATCCACCCCCCCAAGCCCTCCTCCTCCACCAGTCTCCCCATACCGGATCCTCCCAAGCAACCGCTCACCCCAGACCCCACAGGTCCCCCCCCCAGAGGAGAAGCAGAAGAGAGTCAGTTTCAGGGTAATGTACTCGAACATAGATGGGATCACAAGCAAGGCAAGTGAACTAAGGGAAAGAGCACAAGAAGTGAACCCAGATGTAATCGGACTCACTGAGACAAAACTCTCTGGAATCATAACGAATGCTGTGTTTCCCCAGGAGTACACAGTAATAAGGAAAGAGAGGAAAGGTAGGGGAGGAGGCGGAGTGGCCCTACTCATGAGAAAGGAATGGAGTTTTAAGGAGATGGCTATCCCGGGCTGTGAGGGTTTCAGAGACTACATAGCAGGCACCATGACAATGGGAGGACCAAGGATAGTAGTAGCAGTAATATATAACCCTCCACCAAATGACAGAAGACCCAGTCAAGAGTACGAAAACAACAACATGGCAGTTAACACTATAATTGAGAGGGCAGCCTCTGCTGCCTGTAGAAATAGATCCCACCTGCTCATCATGGGGGACTTCAATCACGGAAGGATTGATTGGGAGAACAAGGAACCGCATGGAGCGAGGATACGTGGAGAGCCAAACTACTGGAGGTGGTGACTAGAAACTTCTTAACCCAGCATGTCAGAGAACCCACAAGGATGAGAGGCAATGATGAACCAGCGAGACTCGACCTGGTCTTCACCTGAACGACTCCGACATAAGAGAAATCGGTTTTGAGGCCCAGTAGGAATGAGCGACCACAGTGTATTGGTGTTGAGTACCTGATTGAAGAAGGGTTATTGAACTCGAGGAAGGATACCGAAACCAAAAGGTTAGCATACCGAAAGGGAAACTATGAGGAGATAAGAAAATTCCTAGCAGATATAGCATGGGAAACAGAGCTCAGGGGAAAGACGGCTCAAGATATGATGGATTACATCACGCAGAAGTGCAAGGACGCAGCAAACAAATTTGTCCCAGTCCAAAAGGAAAACAGAGAAATGAAAATGAGAAACCCATGGTTTAATCAGAGATGTAGGCTAGCTAAGCAGCAAAGTAAAAGGGCATGGAGAAACTATAGGAATAACAGGACACTGGAGAGCAGAGAAAGATACCAGAATGCCAGGAATGAATATGTCAGGATGAGAAGAGAGGCAGAAAGACAATACGAAAATGACATCGCAAGCAAGGCAAAGACTCAGCCTAAATTGTTGCATAGCCACATCAGGAGAAAAACAACAGTAAAGGAACAGGTTATGAAACTGAGGATAGGGGCGGAAGGATTCACTACAAATGACAAGGAAGTGTGTGAGGAGTTGAATAAGAAATTCCAGGAGGTCTTCACCTTCGAGCAAGGAGAAATTCAGAGGTAAGAGAGGGAATAGCTAACCAGGAACCACTGGAAGACTTTGAGATTACCAGCGGGGAAGTAAGGAAGTGTTTACTAGAGTTGGATGTGACAAAGGCTATAGGCCCAGATGGAATCTCCCCATGGATTCTAAAGGAAGGAGCAAGAGAACTGTGCCTACCACTCTCCATAGTGTATAACAAATCACTGGCAACAGGGGAACTGCCAGATATTTGGAAAGCAGCTAACGTAGTCCCGATATACAAGAAAGGGGATAGACAGGAGGCACTGAACTACAGGCCAGTGTCCCTAACCTGCATACCATGCAAGCTGATGGAGAAGATTGTGCGAAAAAAACTAGTGGAGCATCTGGAGCGAAGGAACTTTGTAACACAGCATCAACATGGGTTCAGGGATGGCAGGTCCTGCCTCACAGGGTTACTTGAATTCTACGACCAGGCAACAAAAATAAGGCAAGAAAGAGAAGGGTGGGCAGACTGCATATTTTTGGATTGTCAGAAAGCCTTTGATACAGTGCCACACAAGAGGCTAGTGCGAAAGTTGGAGATGCAGGCTGGAGTGAAAGGGAAGGTACTCCGGTGGATAGAGGAGTACCTAAGCAACAGGAGACAACGAGTCTGTGTGAGGGGTGAAGTCTCAGATTGGCGAGACGTTACAAGTGGAGTCCCGCAGGGGTCAGTCCTTGGACCTATACTGTTTCTGGTATATGTAAATGATCTCCCAGAGGGTATAGATTCGTTCCTCTCAATGTTTGCCGACGATGCAAAAATTATGAGGAGGATTGAAACAGAGGATGATAGTAGGAGGCTACAAGATGACCTAGATAGACTGAGTGAATGGTCCAACAAATGGCTGTTGAAGTTCAACCCAAGTAAATGCAAAGTAATGAAACTAGGCAGTGGAAACAGGAGGCCAGACACAGGATACAGAATAGGTGATGAAGTACTTAATGAAACAGACAGAGAGAAAGATCTAGGAGTTGATATCACACCAAACCTGTCTCCTGAAGCCCACATAAAGAGAATAACGTCTGCGGCATATGCGAGGCTGGCTAACATCAGAACGGCGTTCAGGAACCTGTGTAAGGAATCATTCAGAATCTTGTACACCACATATGTAAGACCAATCCTGGAGTACGCGGCCCCAGCATGGAGCCCGTACCTTGTCAAGCACAAGACGAAGCTGGAAAAAGTCCAAAGGTATGCTACTAGACTAGTCCCAGAACTAAGAGGCATGAGTTATGAGGAAAGGCTGCGGGAAATGCAACTTACGACACTGGAAGACAGAAGAGTAAGGGGGGACATGATCACAACCTACAAAATCCTCAGGGGAATGACCGGGTAAACAAGGATGAACTATTCAACACTGGAGGGGCGCGAACAAGGGGACACAGGTGGAAGCTGAGTACCCAAATGAGCCACAGAGACATTAGAAAGAACTTTTTCAGTGTCAGAGTAGTTAGTAAATGGAATGCACTAGGCAGTGATGTGGTGGAGGCTGACTCCATACACAGTTTCAAATGTAGATATGATAGAGCCCAGTAGGCTCAGGAATCTGTACACCAGTTGATTGACAGTTGAGAGGCGGGACCAAAGAGCCAAAGCTCAACCCCCGCAAGCACAATTAGGTGAGTACACACTCCTCTTACACACACAACAACAACCCCCCCCTTAGACACCCCCCAGCCCCCATTTACCCCTAGTCCCCTCCAGACCCATGGTGAAAAGGAGAACTCTGGCTCCAAAGTTTCCAAGAAAAGTCTCAAGGTTTGGTACACCAATGCTGATGGGGTATCCAACAAAGCAAAAGAGATAAAAGAAAGAGTTAGTGAGGCAGACCCAGGCATAGTTGCAATAGTGGAAAATAAAATAAATGGAATGATCTCTGATGCAATCTTTCCAGAGGGGTACCAGGTGATAAGAAAAGAAAGGACACATAGACAGGGAGGGGGTTTGGCACTCCTAATAAAGTGGAAATGGAAGTTTGATGACCTGGAAAATCTGGGTACTGTGACGGTGTTCCCCCCCTTTTATTTCTCCCACACCAGCTGTAAGAGTCATATCCACTTTTCCCGAGCGTTCTCTACGTTACGGGCTACGATTTGATATGTGGGGGGACAGTGGAGTATCCACGCGTTTGCGAGAAATTCGCAAAAGAGAGAAGTTTTGGCCTGTTGTTTAGGCCCTTTAGGATGCCAATATGGCGCCGGCTCCTCCGTTCTCCCACCAAAACTGTGTGACGTCAGTGATACCAGATTGGTCACTGACAGTGACGTGGCGCAAGGAGCCAATGAAAATAGCCCCTGGCGGGTATGACGTCACGAGAGCAGGGGGTCCAGAGATCACGCCTCTACGGCGCCACCAGTCTGACCCGGCACGTAAGGGCGGTCGGATGTACGAAAGTTGGTCCTGTCAGTTTTGACAGTTGTTCCATCCCGAGGATTCTACGCCCGAAGTCTGCAAGTACTCTGTAAGTCTTCCTTAGTTTATGTGTTGGACCAGAGAAGAAATCGACGGAATATTGAGAAACAAGTGCTCCTGGGGACAGGTACTGTGCAAGAAGAAACGAGGCCTGTGCAGTGACGTATGTGATGTCTGAGGCAGATCACCCGTTTTTGTGACGACGTATTGGCTGGACTGATTCACCGGGAAGCAGTGGGAAGAGGAAACTAATTGGGAATCAGTACGCTGCAGCCGAGACATAGGCGGGCAGCCATAGTTGAGAGGGAAGTCGACAGCCAGGAGACCGAATCCAACCCTACAAGAAGTCGTGGAGGAGCACAGACCTGCAGTGGAAGAGCACGGAGACGACGCGTTTATTGTGGGGTCGTTGATTGAGTTCCTGGAGTACACATCATTGTGTGTGTGGGGGCGTTCCTACACGTAGGCGAGAGCCGGGACCAGGAGCCACAATTCAACTCTCACCGGAGGGCTAGTCCGCACAGTGAGGTGGAAGTAGGTAATTTCAGTTTCCCTCCCAATTCCCCTTTAGTCAGCTATATTACTTAGCCAGAGTATTTGTATGTTGTGAGCAAGGCTCACCAATGTCACGGTAGGACACAGCTGTGAGAAGTGGGGCTGTTGAAAGCTCTTACAGTATATTTGTGGTGTGTGAATGCACCCGTATTATTATTGAAGAGTTTGCTATGTTAAGTGACGAATTCTTTCATGTGACATTTATGGTATAACTTATGCCAGAGAATAATATATATATATATATATATATATATATATATATA
>WNGS01098373.1:0-12258 GCA_020271785.1 Procambarus virginalis
AAAGAACTGTACTATCTTAGTTCAAAATTGCTGATTTACCATCTGCTAATAATTCTACAGATTCTCTCCAACTTTCAGACTAGAGCTAGAGTCTTTACTCAAGGCCTTAAGCCTTAAAGTCCAATTCAGACTGCTGAATGGATGACAAAGTAGTTGTAAGGCGCAAATTACCAAGAGAGACTTTAGATAATTGTGTACTATGTACAATAAACCTCTCTGACCATGAATGAAATTACAGAAGGTTTACATACCCTAGTCGAAAGACAAAGAGCCAACCAAGATGGGAAGAGTGTTTCAAACTTCTCTACTAACTCTCATCATAAACCCCAACGTACTGCAACTACTGTAGTAAAACCAGATCTCAATAAATCATCTCCGAAATGGAAATCTGGAAATGTAGGTACATACACAGTGAACCCTATAACCCCGTAGTGAGCACCACTCCTACGACTTCTCCTACAGTGAAGTGTTTGTTCTGCAATAATGAACATCTTACTTATAAGTGTAGTACTTATCCAGACCATAACACCCGAATTCATCGTTTGCAAGAATTACACAGATGCACAAGGTGCACGGGTCCTCATGACCCCAATAGCTGTACTGTCTCCTTACGTATGTGCAACAAGTGCCACAAGGGTAGACACCATTATTCCTTGTGTGGTAGTGATCAATCAAGATCAACCAATCCTCATAAAGACTACAAATTCTACTTCTGTACAGTATTGCAAAGTGCATCAAGACATAAGTGTACTTGCAACAGAGTCGACTAACACAACTACGTTACCAACAGCTCAATTAAAATTAATCAATAAGGGATCTAGGATTTCCACTCGTGGTCTCTTTGACCAAGGTTCGCAGAAAACCTTTATTTCTCAACAGCTAGTTGATCAGTTGAAACTGAAGCCTATTGCTCGAGTGAATTTGAATATCTCTGGATTCCTAACCATAGTGGACCTCGTGACTACCAGGTTGTTAAAGTCTTGGTACGTTTAGGAGGCTGCACCAGCCCAATTCAAGCCATAGTCGTTGACAAGATCCCCTCAGATTTACATGTTACAGGTCTTGCTCAAACAGTCAAATTTCTTAAACGCAGCGGTATTAGGCTAGCAGATCATAAAATAAATACAGACTGTCTCAACGATGTAGGTATTCTTATTGGAGCTGACTTTTATTATAGATTTATTACTGGATGCACCAGGCAACGAGGTGTAAACTTGTTGCTGTCAGCTGGGGTAAACTACTCACAGGACCGGTGTTGATCCAACAACATTCTAAATCTACTAGTAATCAACCAACTAATTCAATAGTTGCATGACTAGGCCTAGAGCAGTCACCACTACATGTCAGAGACGAAACCGAGGATGATGAGTCCAATCCCCCTGTTCATAAATTATGGGATTTGGACACCTTAGGCATAGTCCCTGATCAACCCAGTCCAGATGACACATGGACGTATCAACAATATCTTGATACTGTGATTTTCCAAGATAATCAATATTGGGTGAGACTCCCATGGAAGCTGAACCACCCACAGCTTCCAGTAAATTATTTCATGGCCTCAACCCAATTAATTCTCAATTAGCTAGGCTACGGAAGCAACCAGATAAATTGCAACTGTATCATGCTTTAATACAGCAACAACTTGCTAACAAATTTATAGAAGTTGTTGAAGAAGACAACCATAAGACAGGCCATTATTTGCCACATCTGCTGTCCTGAAAGATTCTTACACACCATCAGGATTTATTTAATTGTAGTGCCAAATTAAAGCAGACAGCGTTCACTAATCAATGAATCAAACATGGTAATCACAAAAAGAGTACAATATGACTTGTTAAAACTGGACCTAGCCTAACCCAAAGACTACAAGATGTCTTATTACGATTTCGCTCTGGTGTTTTTGCCTATACGGCCGACATTAGTAAGGCCTTTTTAAGAGTAGCTTACAAGAGACGGATCGTAATTACTAAATTTCTATGGGTGAAAGATCCACAGGATCCTAATAGTGAAATCATTACTTATAGATTTGCCTCAGTACTGTTCGGAGCGACATCTTCACCATTCTTACTCCAGGCTACTCTGGATACACATCTCAAGAAGTCTAATAGCCCCTACAAGACTGAGATTAGCAACAATTTATATGTTGACAATTTTCAAGGAACCACTAATGATGAGAATAAACTAGTGGAAATCTACCATGAGGCTAATCGTGAACTGTTGGGAGCTAACATGCCCCTACAGTCGTGGGCCTCCAATAATAAACAACTCAACCAAATAATCGAGGAAGAATTCCCAGATTATAAGGTACCTCATAAATTGAAAGTCTTAGGTATGGAGTGGAATACTTCCACAGACAAATTGAATATCAAGTCAGTGGAGATCAAACATTCACCTCTAACCATGAGAAAACTACTCTCCCATGTCAGCAAGCCATTTGACCCTTTAGGCCTACTCAGTCCTATACTAATTAAGGGTAAACTCCTTATGCAGGAGTGCTGGCAAAGGAATTTGAGGTGGGATGAAACGTTGCCGGAGGATCTCCAAGAAAAATGGCAGCAGTTGATTCCTGATTACAACAAACTTAGTATTCTACAGTTTCCTCGAAATACCTTAGAACTAAATTCACCCACAAATTTACATGTATTCTGCGATGCTTCAGGCAAAGCGTATGGCTCAGTAGCCTATCTAGTTAATACTCAACAATCATTTTTGCTTACATCTAAGGCAAGGGTAGCCCCGATTAAAAGGAGGTCACTACCCCAAATGGAATTAACTGCCTTATTAGTAGGTGTAAGACTGGCCCATTGCCTGATCAAAACCCTCAGTAATGTTCACCTTGGTGAAATAGTAGTGTGGTCGGACAATGAGACAGTATTGCAGTGGGTAAAAAATTACAACAACAAAACTCCATATGTCAGCAATCGAGTAAGGGAAATTCGTGAATTGTCTGCTGGTTATAAATTAAGACATGTCCCAACCAAGGACAATCCAGCTGACTATTTATCCAGAGGTTTGACTTTAAAGCAATTAGTTAAAACCGAGATGTGGTTTAATGGACCCCAATGGCTAGTTAGTGGTCAGTGGCCCCAGCAGAAGCCGCAAGTCATTGTGACCAATATCACTACCCCTGTTGTGGATCCAGAACCCCCTCGAACTTTAGCTATCAATCCTCATCGCTATTCTAATTTAAGCAAATTACTAAGAGTTACAGAAATGGTATTTGATTTCATCAACAAGATGGGGATCAAGTATCGATTTCCTAGTTCCATCAAATATTGGGTCAAACAAGCTCAACAAGAGACGTATGGGAAGGAATATGAACATCTCCCAGAAAGGTTGAGTAAGTCTCTGGGCATCTGGCTTGACTCAGACAATTATAACATTTTGAGATGCGGCAGACGTCTGCTTCATGCAGAAATAAATTTAGATACGAAGAATCCTATACTTCTTCCACGTCACCACATCATTACTAAACTCATAGTTTTACATTACCATGAACATAATACATTGCATGGTGGAGTATTAGATACTCTTACTGAAATCAGACAACGTTTTTGGCTTCCCCAAGGTCGCCAAACTGTTAAATCTTTAATCAAGTCTTGTATAATCTGCAAGAGATATGATGCTCAAGTGTGTCCTTATCCAGGTCCACCGCCCCTACCTAAGGAGCGTTCACCTTCGTCCCTTTGAAACCACAGGTGTCGACTATACAGGAGCACTAATTTTAACAGGCACACCGGACTAAATTCCAGTGAAAGCCTACATTTGCCTTTTCACGTGTGCTACCACCCGTGGAGTACATTTAGAAGTCACTTCTGACATGAGTGCAGAAGCCTTTCTGCAAGCCTTTCGCAGATTTGCTGCACGAAGATCTTGCCCAAAATTAATGATCTCGGATAATGGATCTAACTTCGTGGCAGGAGAAGCTTGCTTACAAGAAATATGGAACCCTCCAGAAGTACACTCTGTGCTCAAACAGAGACAATGCTATTGGAAATTTATTCCTCCAAGAGCACCATGGCATGGCGGTTTTTACGAAAGAATGGTGGGAACTGTTAAGAAATGCCTAAGAAAAACCTTACACAGGCAGAAAATTAATCTCACCGAGTTACAGACCCTTGTCGTGGAAATTGAAGCACGAGTCAACAACAGACCTCTAACCTACTTAACAGAAGATTTCTCCCAAAGAGAACCCCTAAGCCCCTCTCATTTGATTCATGGTGGTCTTCTGAGCCCTCTAATATCTCTAGGAGACGAGGATCCAGCTGACCCTTCGTGTGTCAAAGCAAGTGACTTGGTGGAGAGTTATAGACACCTTTCCAGAGTAATAGAGAAGTGGAATGAGGTCTGGACACGTGAATATTTAACTGCTTTAAGAGAATATCATTATGGAGCTGCAAGCCCATACAATAAAGTTCAACTTAAACCAGGTGATCTTGTCCTAGTAGACAGTGATGGATCCAGGTCAGATTGGCCTATAGGTAAAATTGTTGATATCCATCCTGACCGCCATGGTGTATTAAGAATTGTTAAAGTTCAGTGTCGGGGCACTACTACCTTGAAAACACTAGAGAAATTAGTACCTTTAGAGTTAGCAGAACACGAGTGTTCAACAGATATACCTGTAACCCAAGTTTCAGAGAACAATGATTCTACTCAACCGAGCACAAGACCATCAAAAGTCGCTGCTCAGAACTGCAAAAAGAAACTAAAACAGTATTTTGATTCCATTCAAGAGTAGATAACTTATCATTTAAACTTGAGGTGACCATACTGATGCAGTGATGAGTTGATGTCCAGTAATTAGTTACGAGTCATAGTGACCTTGGACAGTAGCCTCACTGTATTGATGTGGTCTCCTTAATCTTAAATGAACCAATTATTCATCATTTATTTGTTAATATCCTTCTGTATCTTACAAAGGAATTATTCAATAATTGTCAATGTTTATTTACGTCCCCATGTTGACTTAGAGTCATCTACCACAGATTCGGGACATTCGTTAGGTACGTACTAACCTACTAACCCATGAATATAACTTCAGGATAGAGAAACAGGTGTACGTTAGTACTAATGTACCCCCCCTAAAGATCCCCCCCCCCACTCGAGCCCCCCCACCCCCTAGAGTTGCCCCCCAACCCCTAGAGTTGCCCCCCCACCCCCTAGAGTTGCCCCACACTCGCGCCCCCCCCCCCTGAGAGATGCCCCACCATTCGCGCCCCCCCCCATAGTAGCCCCCCTCTCGCCCCCCCCCTAGAGTTGCCCCACACTCTAGACTGCTCTAACATACAACAATCACATTCTCAAAAATAGATTAGGTGCGAACATGTCACCAAATTCGGCTGGAACAAGGCAATATAAACAGCAATTGCAATATTTTTGGTCTGTTAAATGCATTGGGATGCCTCTTTGCCTCCATAGTACACTGCAGATTTTGTAATGCTTCATTGATCAGGTCATCAGAGATCGGCTCTTTTGCTATGCTTACAGTGATGACCTCGTAATGAGTCGTCCTGCGGCTGATACTCTGCAGCATCTGTGAATACCTTTTGCTTGTCTCCGCAGATATAACCTACTGATTAACCCATGAAAATGTATTTTCGAGGTGCCCAAACTTAACTTCTTGGAACACTGACTGCTCGGACATGCAGTAACATGACTGCTCTGAACACCGCTGTCCTCCACAGGTACTCTGCCACTGGAGAAGAACACCGCTGTCCTCCACAGGTACTCTGCCACTGGAGAAGAACACCGCTGACCTCCACAGGTACTCTGCCACTGGAGAAGAACACCGCTGTCCTCCACAGGTACTCTGCCACTGGAGAAGAACACCGCTGTCCTCCACAGGTACTCTGCCACTGGAGAAGAACACCACTGTCCTCCACAGGTACTCTGCCACTGGAGAAGAACACCGGGTGTCCTCCACAGGTACTCTGTCACTGGAGAAGAACACTGGGAGTCCTCCACAGGTACTCTGCCACTGGAGAAGAACACCGGGTGTGCTCCACAGGTACTGTGCCACTGGAGAAGAACACCGGGTGTCCTCCACAGGTACTTTGCCACTGGAGAAGAACACCGGGTGTCCTCCACAGGTACTCTGCCACTGGAGAAGAACACCGGGTGTCCTCCACAGGCACTTTACCACTGGAGGAGAACACCGGGTGTCCTCCTTTCCCCCCCCCCCCACACACACGGACATACGGACAGACAGAACCTACAGACACACATAAACACACGCCTGTGTGTGTGTGTATTCCTCCAGGGGGACGACGAGAGAGGAGAGGGCCATGGCGGCATAGGCAGGGAAGCTGCTGAGAGTGAGAGGAGAAAACCAAGAAATCACAGCCCCCAACACAATATCTCCAGAGGTGAAGGGGGAACCCACAACCAGCAACCCAGTAACACTGGAGGGGAGGGCAACACTACCACCCTCCTCTGCATAGAAACCCTCCTTAACCCGAACCCTCCCTGCCTCCACTCAAATGCTCGGCCAAAACCCCATACCCAATGGGGTTATTCAATGGGTTATTCAATGGGAATAACCGGTAAAGTAGGACGCTGGATACTCAGTTTTCTGTCAAACAGGACTCAGCGAGTAACGGTCAACCATATAAAATCTAGTCCAAGTGCAGTTAAAAGCTCTGTACCTCAGGGTACAGTCCTTGCACCGCTGCTTTTCCTTATTCTCATATCAGATATAGACAAAAATACAAGTCACAGCTTCGTATCATCCTTTGCAGACGACACAAAAATCAGTAAGAAAATTACCTCGGCTGAAGACATTGAAAAACTTCAAGCTGATATTAATAAAGTTTTCGACTGGGCATCAGAAAATAATATGATGTTTAACAGTGACAAATTCCAGGTACTCAGGTACGGTAAAAATGAGGACCTTAAACATAATACAGGGTACAAAACACAATCAAATGTGCCCATAGTAGGAAAACAACATGTAAAGGATTTGGGAATAATGATGTCTGACGACCTAACGTTTAGGGAGCATAACCAAGCAAATATTGCGACAGCCAGAAAAATGATAGGATGGATTACGAGAACTTTCAAATCCAGGGATCCCATCACAATGCTTGTACTCTTCAAGTCACTTGTGCTGTCCCGTCTTGAGTACTGTTCAGTACTCACTTCCCCCTTTAGAGCAGGAGAGATTGCTGAAATAGAGGGAATACAGAGAACATATACGGCACGCATAGACGCGATAAAGCACCTAAATGATTGGGATCGTCTCAAAGCTCTCCAAATGTACTCACTAGAAAGAAGACGAGAGAGATATCAAATAATATACACCTGGAAGATACTGGAGGGCCAGGTCCCAAATCTACACAGTAAAATAACAACGTACTGGAGTGAACGATATGGAAGAAAATGCAGAATAGAGCCAGTGAAGAGCAGGGGTGCCATAGGCACAATCAGAGAACACTGTATAAACATCAGAGGTCCGCGGTTGTTCAACGTCCTCCCAGCAAGCATAAGAAATATTGCCGGAACAACCGTGGACATCTTCAAGAGGAAACTAGATTTATTCCTCCAAGGAGTTCCGGACCAGCCGGGCTGTGGTGGGTATGTGGGCCTGCGGGCCGCTCCAAGCAACAGCCTAGTGGACCAAACTCTCACAAGTCAAGCCTGGCCTCGGGCCGGGCTTGGGGAGTAGAAGAACTCCCAGAACCCCATCAACCAGGTAACCAGGTAACCCACCTTCTACCCCTCCCCCACTAAAACTTTGTCTCCTCTCTCTCTCACCCCTTTCCCTCCCTATCCCCCTCCCCTCCCTTTTCATCCCATACCCTCCCTGTCCGCCCTTCCCTTGGTCCTCCACCCCTCACCCCAGTATCCTCTGAGACTGTTAACCACCTCACAAAGCCTCACACCTATGGAACAGCTTCCCCCATCAGCAGAACGCCCACCAAGAAGGGGATATGAGAAGGAACAGAAGAAAGTGAGTCTCAAGGCAATGTCCACTAGCATAGATGGGATTACAAATGAACTTGGAGAATGGATACTAGAAGAAAACCCAGACATAATAGTACCTGCAGAAACAAAGCTAACGAAAACCGTAACATATGCAGTGTTTCCACAAGTGTTGTGAGGAGAGAGAAGGAAGAGGTGTGGGTGCAGCTTTGCTAGTAAGAAAAGGCTGGAGTTTGAGATGGATTTTCAGGGCTGTGAAGGTTTCAGTGACTACATAACACGTACCATAGCAATTAGAGGACTAAAACTGGGTCGTAGTCATATAACCCCCCCCCCCCACCACCACCACCAAATAACAGAAGACCCCAGACAGTAATATGATAAAAGCAACGTGGCCACCGTTAGTAGAGAGCAGCTTCTGTCACAAGCAGGAATGGATTTGGACTACTAATCATGGGAGACTTCGACCACGGGAAGATAGATTGAGAGAACAGAGACCCACATGGAGAACCAGACACATGGAGAGATAAGCTACTGGATGTGGCAACAAGAAACTTTCTAAGCCAACACATCAAGGGACTGACAAGAATGAGAGGGAAGATAAACCAGCTATCTGATAGTAACCCTCAATGAGTGGGATATAAGGGAAGTTAAGTTGGAAGCAGTCTTGGGAATGAGTGATCACAGTGTATTGATCTATAAGTACCTGGTAGAGTTAGGATTTATCTCCCACAAAATAGAACTAGAAAACAATGGGCTGGTTTACCAGAAGGAGAATTATGAGGGGATGAGAAGTTTCCTACGGGATACACCATGGGATACAGAACTCGGAGCTAAGTCCATACAAGACATGATGGAGACATTCACATATGGGACTAATAGAACAAGAACCCGGCAATGTGATATTATTGTGGCCAGAATTCGCCTGGGATATAGACGTATCTGGCAGCTTTCTCAAAACCCAAATGTCGAGTACACAATGTGTCAACTTTGTGAAAGAGAAAACATGCACTCTCTTGAACATTATATTGTAGAATGTCTCATATTGTCTGACTTTCGCCCTCCTGGGCTGAGGTATGCTGAACTGTGTAATTACTATATGAGTACTGGAACACTTGATGATATATTGGACTTGTATCCAAGGTTGACCATGTAATGTATCATTTATACAATGCATGTATGTGACGTAACTATATAACCTGAGCTTGTAAAAGCACCTTAATCGCCTTCAGTGATTAAGTGCTTAATTGCACACTAGTTTCTGTCAGCTATCTCACCCTGTCAGAGTAAAAGAGACAAATGTATGTGAATGCATGTGTGTGTGTATATATGCATGTATATATGTATATGTACGTATATATGTATGTGTATAAAGTACATATGGAAGCTGATCAGAATTGCATTTCACCTTTGTAAATGCACATTAATGACACTTCGAACACTTTATGTAGGGCATACGTAAATCTGTATATCTATGTATTTACGTATGTAGGTTAGCTTAGCATTTTAAAAGTACCGAATCACCTTCTGTGGTTGATTGTTCATTAAATCCCTGAACTATATGTTTAACTGATCTCTAACCCTGTCCATGGAGGACAGAAGAAAATGTATATATGCTGGTTAGCATTGTAAATGTGTGGCCACGTTTGTGGTAGAAAATAATAATAAAAAAAAGACATGATGGACTATGTCACCCAAAATGGTCAGGAGGCAGTAAACAGGTTTATCCCGGCCCAAAAGGAAAAATCTGAGAAGCAAAAGAAGAATCCGTGGTTTAATAGGGCATGTATGGAAGCAAAGGAATTGAACAAAAGAGCGTGGAGGAACTTCGGAAATAACAAAACACCAGAAAGCAGGGAGAGATATCGGAGAACCAGGAATGAGTATGTTACTGTGAGAAGAGAAGCAGAGAAAAAGCTTGAAAACATATAGCAAATAAAGCCGAGACCGAACCAAAGCTACTCCACAGTCACTTCAGTAGAAAAACAAGTGAAAGAACAGGTGATGAAACCTAAAACGGGTGAGGACAGGCATACACACAATGACAAAGAGGTGTGTGTGAAGAACTCGACAAGAGGTTCAAGGTGGTCTTCATAACAGAACGAGATGAGGTCACTCTGCTAGGAGAGGTGGCCATAAACCAGACGGCCTTGGAAGGGTTCGAAATTACAAAAGATGAGGTCAAGAGGCATCTGCTGGATCTGGACATGAGAAAGGCTGTTGGCTTGGACGGAATCTCACCATGGGTATTGAAAGAGTGTGCAGGAGCGCTTTGCTTGCCCAACTCCATAGTGTATAGTAGGTCACTGGAGACCTACCAGAAATATGAAAGACGGCTAATGTAGTCCCAATATACAAAAAGGGTGACGGGCAAAAGGGAACTGAACTACAGGCCAGTGCCCTAAAATTGTTTACCATGGAAAGTGATGGAGAAGATCGTGAGAAAAACCTAGTAACACATCCGGAGAGAAGGGTCTTCGTGACAAACCACCAACATAGGTACAGGGAGGGTAAATCTTTTTCTCACTGGCATAATGGAATTTTACGATCATGTGACAAAGATTAAGCAAGAAAGAGAAGGATGGGCGGACTGCATTTTCTTGGACTGTCGGAAAGCCTTTGACACGGTACCCCATAAGTGGCTGGTACATAAGCTGAAGAGACAGGCAGGTGTAGGTGGTAAGGTGCTCCAGTTGATAAGGGAGTACCTAAGCAATAGGAAGCAGGGAGTTAGTGAGCGGTGAGACCTCAGATTGGCATGAAGTCGCCAGTGGAGTCCCACAGGGCTCTGTACTCGGTCCTATCCTGTTTCTGATATACGTAATTGATCTACCAAAGGGTACAAACTCTATTTCTCTCAATGTTTGCTGACGATGCCAAAATTATGAGCAGGAATAAAACAGATAAGGACTGCTTGAGGCTTCAAGAAGACCAGACAAACTGAAGGAATGGTCGAACAAATGGTTGTTAGAGTTTAACCCAAGCAAATGTAATGTAATTAAGATAGGTGTAGGGAGCAGGAGGCCAGATACAAAGTATCATTTGGGAGATGAAATTCTTCAAGAGTCAGAAAGAGAAAAAATGATTTATGGGTTGATATCATGCCAGACCTGTCCCCTGCAGCCCATATCAAGAGGATAACATCAGCGGCATATGTCCCGGTTTGCCACTCCGAGACCTCACCGTGACTCGCTGTTTTCTGTTGCTTAGGTTCTCCCTTATCCAATTGAGTACCTTCCCTTTCACTCCTGCCTGCATCTCCAGCTTGTGCACTAATATCTTATGTGGTACTGTGTCAAAGACTTTCTGGTAATCCAAAAAAATGCAGTCTTCCTACCAAATATTCGCCCACCAAATGCCCCCCCACAAAATGTGCAGTCACACACACACACACACAGTGTGTGTGTGTGCGTGCGCATGTGTTAGAGATAAATATATGTAGTAGCTATAATTGAGGAAAATTAGATTGGTTCGAAAAGCAGGGTCCAAGAACTAATAGCTCGATTCTGCCGACACTAGTAAATACAAATAGTAAATACACGCGCGCGCGCGCACAAGAAGGCTAATACACAACCCTGAGAGGCAGGCGGGAGTAGACGGAAACGCACTATCATGGGTAAGGAATTACCAGATAGATAGGTGTCAGAGATTGACAGTGAGGGGGCGAGGAGTCGGACTGGCGTAGAGTATCAAGCGGGGTACCTCGAGGATCTGTGCTGGGTCCTATACTATTCGTCATTTGTGTAAATGACTTGACTGCAGGAGTTGTATCTTTTATTTCAATGTTTGCAGGTGATAAAAAACTAATGAGGAGGGTTGAGACAGATGAGGATTGTAAGATTCTCCTGGATGACTTGAACAGTTTGCAGAGATGGTCCGAGAAATGACTGCTCGAGTTCAACACTAACAAGTGCAAGGTGATGGAAATGCAGACAGGAACCAGGAGACCGAAAGGCCAAATATACGATGAAGGGAAACTACCTCCCTATAACGTCTAAACAAAAAGACCTGGGAATGGACATAACACCAAGCCAAACTCCAGAGGCTCATATAAATATAATAACGTCAGCTGCATACTCTACTCTGGCAAAAGTTAGAACATACTTCGGAAACTTGAATAAGGAGACTTTTAGATCACTGTATACCGCCTATGTGAGGCCAGTCTTAGAGTATGCCGCCTCATCGTTGAGACCCTATCTAAAAAACACATTAGGAAGCTCAAAAAGGTGCAGAAGTTTGCAACGAGACTCGTCCCAGAGCTTCGAGGGATGAGGCACGAAAACAGACTGAAAGAACTAAACCTCACGACGTTAGAAGGGAGGAAGGGGAGAGTGA